>JAODGE020001668.1:0-56870 GCA_027574965.2 Ecitophya simulans
CTAAACAATTCTTAGAGCAAACAACTGTCGCGAATGTGAGAGAAGCAATGCGAGACGCACACATGAAAAAGGGGAAAGAAAGGATGAGAGGAGGCATGGGGGCAGTGAGGGTAGTAGTCGTGACAGATCAGAATAATATAGATATGTCACGCAACTTGAGATGTCCACAGAAAGATGGAGAATTCTCTTGCGGTATGTATATGGAAACGTGTCATAAACTTGCAACACGGAGTCACTGTTCTTGCGTCTGAGGGTATCCTCTTGTTGTTGTTTTGAGCTTATGTTGATTGTGTGTTGAGGGTTGGTAGGCATCGCGAGGGCTCCTTTTGCTGCCGTGAGCTATTGGGAACTGCCGGAGCTTCTCTGTACTGTATGTGGTGTGGTAACTTCAACTGAAGCGCTCGTGATGAAACTGCTCGCGCTTTGTCTGCCCATCGCGTGTGATGCGGCCATCGAAGAGCTTCGTGGCTACCTTGAACGCGAGACAGCCGGCAGGGTCGCCAATCTCCTTGAACATAAGAGTGATTTCGTGATCCATTTGGTATGTGTAGGCACTGTGTTTAAGCATAGCGGTGGTCAAGTGTGCAGCGGCCTCCCAGTCCAGTCGGTGCAGCAGACAGCGCATCAACAGAAGATACATATCAGTATTCTGTACGTACCACATGTCGTTCCCCATGATTGCTGGGTCCATGATGGTGCGCCATAAGAGGGCAAACACATCCTCTGTGATGGGTTGATGCTCCAGCGGGCTCATCATGAGCGCCACATGGGGATATGGGTTAGGAATGGAAGGATCCCACAGGTGGCGTGGCACGAGATCACCAGAGCAGCGCAAGTGTGGTGGCGTGGTTCGCCGCATCTGCAGTTGCTGAGCTAACGTCTCTGCAGCCGACAAGGAGGTGTCTGATGGCGCTGTGGTGGCCGTTTCAGTACCCACAGTGCTCAGGGATCCAGGGCCGAAGAGAATGCTGGCAACATCCGACACGTCTCGCTGAATCATTTCCACGGCGCGCAGTTCTGGCAGCCTGTTCTCATTGAAGAACAGGTACTTCATGGAATCACGCGCCTGCTGTGTGGAACCGAAGAGGGAGAGAGAAGTATCTCTGGCATCGAGGTAGACCCCCCACTTGCGCCGCTCCGCCACCCCGGCAACGGTGAGCTTGCAGTTTTGGTGCGGGTGACAAACGCAGTACTGAGCGACCTGCTTCAGCTGCTGACGTGTGCCGCGGGGGAGTCTGCGATGGGTGGGATCCACCTTCGCCACGGCGCGGCGGAGCGCCTCTTGCGCCGCCGCTGCGCTGGGGTGGAGCGGGATGGTGTAACTCTCACACTCGGCGACGTTGGCGGCGGTGGGTGTGCGAAGTGGGCCTGCAAGGCAGTGCACCCGCTCGCTGTTACTCACATGACTGGTGTCCTCCACGTCGGGAGCTAGCCCAAGGTCCGTGGCGCTCACGCCAGCACCGCTCATGGCATCGCTCGCCAGTAGCGCACGCTCGTGGACGTCGGTGGCGAGCTCACGTGCTAGTCGGGTGTAGGTCTCGCTCACATCTCGCAGGGTCCGCCAGCTCACGTGTGGAAGGATGCTACCCACGTCGTCGAGGTGGTGGCAGGAGATCGTGAATGGTTCGCCGGTCTGATCGCCTTGTCCAAACGCCACGGCACTCTTGGTCGCAAGCTGGCCTTGTGCCTCTCGCCATTGCTCACGTGCGGCGGTGGCACTCAGAAGCGTGTGGACTGCCGCGGTGTTGTCACGCATCGTACTTTGCAAGAGCGTGAGTGTGTGGCAGACCACACCAACATCAAGATCGTAGAGTCCCGCTGCGGATTGCTGCGTGATGTGCCCAATGATGTAGTCCATCATAGTGCCTAGGTCATTGGTCTGCGTGTTCACGACGCCAACCGCCACAGGAGCGGCGAGGTCCACGCCAGCGAGCGTGAGTGACGCACGCATTGCCTCAGCAAGGTTGCCCACCGCTACGTCCACGCACTCCCCGCGTCTCTCCAGACGATCGAGGAGGGACTGTGGACTTACAGTTCCTGCCGGAAAGCCATGAATAAACCCCAGGAGGCTACGTACGCGCGGAAAGTCGTCGCTCCTCGACAGCAGTGTGCTCAGTATCAGCGCGTAGTCCCAATCACTCAGCTGCGCGCCGAGTGCCCTCTTCCATGTCGCCACCACCAAGGGGCACACCGCACTATACTCCCCACACGACGCCGTGTGGTGGAGCAATGAAGAGAGTACAGGGCTCACATGATGTGGCGCCTGTGTCAGCCCGTCAAGGTCGTCGGCTGTCGGTCCTGGAAGTGTGTATGGCAGCAAGACAGCCTCGCGCCACCGTAGACCGGTGCCGAAGCCCGCCACCGTTGCGCCCTCGGAGCCCGCCACCTCCTCAAACACGAGTGTGCCGAATGCCTCCTGGGCGAGTGCACACACACGCACCTGTAGCTGCAGTGCATTGATGGGTGCGAGGCTGTGCAGGCAGTCCATCACACGCGCGTACGTCTCCTGTGTCATCTCCCCTCTTTGCCGCATCACATCCAGCAACTGGAGGGCATTCTCCTTGTCGTGGTGATGTGCGAAGACGCGAAGGAGGGAGTGGTAGTGGTACGGAGCCAGTTCCTGACCCAGCACTTCACGCATGTACTGCAGTGCCGCGCTGAGATCCTCCACGTTGTGCTGGCTGGTGAACGTCGCGACCAGGGCATTCACTTCGTACAGGGACGCAGAGGGCTCAGTGTCTGAGGCAGCCGAGTGGGTGTGTGGTGAGGAATCAGTGGAAGATGACCTGTTGCAAAGCTTGTGTAGTCGGGCCTGTGCCTTCTGATGGGTATCCTGACGGTACGACCGCTGCCACCAATCCGCCACCAAACGCTGGTTCAGTAAGTAGCTTCCCGCGCTCACGCGCGTCCTGTGAAGCATCGATACGCACGTGTGTGTGTGTGTGTGTGGACAAAAAAATGGGCACCGCTCTCCGCTGACAAGTGATAATGATCCTATCTCTGCTGGGTGGAGAGAGGGGAGGAACTAAATGCAAATACGCTACAACGTGGAGGAAAGAGAGAGAAAAAAAAAGCAGTAGTTTGATAGATGGGGACCATATGATGCAATCTGCTGCTCCCCACCGTCCTCCTTGCGCAGAGAAAACTCAGTTAAGAGGAAGCAGGCGAGAGAGTTCCGCCCCTCGATGTCCACACCCCATCCCTCACCGCTTTGCATAACGAGGTTCCTCACGATCATGAAAGCGGTCTTGCCGTCATGGTCCTCTCCTCATTGCTATTTTTTTACATTTTTCGTGTTGTGTGCGGTAATATCCATGTGCAAGAGAAATAAATGAGGCAAACAAAGGTAAAGCAACACAGTCAGGCCCCAACATTATTTTTTTCTCGAGTGCACCTCCTCATCATACAGCACATTGGTGGGGAACTTTGTGTCTATGACGGTGTGTACTCACAGTCTTCTCGAGCGCGTGTGTATGTGTGTGTGTATGCCCTACCATGGCAATGCGCAGTGGTAGCAGCAGTAGCGTCATCAGAGCCAATGCAGCAAATATGAACTTGCGGAAAGAAGTTCAGAAAAAAATAAATAAGAATCAAAGAGTAAAGAAGGCGATCGGGCAACTTCCTGGTCAAGTGGCTGTGGTTGGTTTTTGCGCTTCTTAGTAATAGGAGACTCTATCTTGTCTCACTAAACGATGCAGCGCCAATGCTATATATCCAGGGATACTACAGCACCATCAACTATTTCCAGCCCCCTCCATCTTCCTCCTCTATTAATGAACGCACGCCAAAAAACGGAGGAGAAGGAGGGGGGTCTTTATGAGTTGGCAAAGGTTGCGGTTTCTTCGATAGCAGCGATGATTTTCTCCCGTGCAACCTTAAAACTGCTGTATGGGGGCATTGTCAAGGTGGAGAAGCACGTTCCGGCTGTGGGCAGACGGTCCTGCTCAAGGGTGTTAACGACACGCACTTTAAATGGAGGCGTGAGAAAGCGGAAGCCGAGAAGGGGTGGTCGACACATGGAGGTGGTGAACTGCAGCAACTGGCTCTGTTGCAGAGCGGTCAGACTCTCCACAACCTCCCAGAAGATGCGCACCGGCTTGCTTTTGGCGGCGGCGTCGTTGTCGTACACTGTGTGCTTCTTCCAGTCATCGATATCAATTTTCGAGGCACGATCGCCGCCGAAGAGGTTGAGCAGCTCATTGCTGTCAAAGAGTCGCAGCCACTCTGGGAAGATGATGCATGATAAGCCTCCCTTGTATGCGTTGACCTGCGCGGCACCTTCGCGATTGAGTTTGAAGTCCGCAACGAGGTCGACGTAGTGGGCGCAGTTGCGTCTCGTGACTGCGATCGTGGCGCCGCCTTTAATGAGTTCCACCTCACGCGTCACACCGACTGTGGTAACCGTGTAGGTGAAGGTCAGCTCCAGTGCCTCAAGCGCGCTGTCTGAGAGGGTCAGCAAGGAGAGCAGCTGGCGGTGCAGCTGGGCGTCAAAACTCTTGAGATGGTTGACTGTGTTGCGGCGGCCCAGTAGAGAGTTGCGGAAGTGCAGGGTGAAGGGGGCGTCTTGCAGGATGCCGTCACGGAGTGCGCGGCCAACCATGTTGCTGAGGAAGCCGATCTTACGCAGGTGTTGAGGGTCCCCGGTCACCTCGAAGCTGTATGGGTTAGGATAGAGATACCCGTCCTCAGTGACGGAGAAGAGCCCATGCTCAGCCGCGAAGCCCTCCTTGCAGAGCTCCACCACCATCTCGCGGTACACGCCTTGGCCGTGGCCTTCCTCGAGAGATCCGTCCCCAGCACTGAAGCGCACAAACATCGTCTCGACAGCATCGGGGCGGTTGTGAAACTTGGCGAAAACGTCCTCGAACACACGGCCACGGCGCACGATGAGCTCGTTAGGCATCCCCGGCACACGCTCGGGCGAGGTGGCGCGGAGAAACATCATTAGCAGCGCAGCGCGCTCCGGGAATGGGACAACGAAAGGGGCGTGCAGAAGGAGCCGAGTGAAGCGCTCCTGCATGGTCCAGTCGCAGCTCCCATCAAAAACGGCATCGTAGCCTGAGGGGTGCTGTGGACCGGTGGTGGTGGTGATGGCAGCATTGGTGGTGCGTTCAACCCCGGCCACCTCCTCCTCCTCTTGATTCAGTGTGTTTCGCCTCGATTCCTCCATATTCTCAATCATCTCGCTCCAGCCCTTCGGGGTGAGGTGACCTAGTATCTGCATGACTCCCTGATCAACCACCGATATCCACAAAGATGGATATGGAACTAGCGCCATCGCCTCATTGATCACGTGCAACTTGCTCAGTAGAAGTGAGGCCAGGTGTGCCACAGCCTCGCTCCCGGTGTGCGGAAGGACGCCAAAGAGATGTGAACGGTGCACAATCTCTTTCAGTGCGAGCACAAGGACCCACAACTCCTCTTTAGACAGCACCGTCGCCCTCTCCACCTCTTCCGCCATGTCCACCACGCCGATGTAGTACCCGAGAACTGAGAAAAAGACAATCGCCAGCGGGGGGCAAGGCTCCCAGAAGAGATGGCGGCGGACTCCCTGACCAGGGCAGTGCGCCAGCACCAGCTCGGTGGGCGGCTCCCTCCACGTCGGTAGACAAACGACAGCGTGTGAGGTCGCTGCCTGCTCCAGAAGCCCCTCCAGCACCTTCCCGGGCGGCAGCACAGCACGCAGTCCATCGCACTTATTCATGTACAGCTGCCACAGCTGCCGCAGAAGCTGCGGGGAGTGCACTAGTCTAGAGAGAATCGCTGCGGTATCCGTTCGCGATAGTGGGGAGTTGTCCAGTGAGAAATAGAGCAGTAGCCATGCAAAGACACCGCAGACAATCTCCAAGTCGCTGCCGAGCTGCGCATCCGCCTCAGTGTAATCGTGCTGCCCCCTTGGCACTGCGCCGGTAATGTCGTTCAGCAGCCTGAGGCCCCCAAGCGAGCTGAAGAGGTACGAGACAAGAAATCGACGAGTGTTCTGACTAGGAGGAGTGTAGTGCAGGTCATACACCACCTCATCCACAAAGGCACGCGTGCGGCACAGCCTCTCCGTTAACCGTCCAATCGTAAGCAGCCACTTCTTCCGAACAATCGACGCACCCGCCGCCCCTGCCTCAGGCACAGGTGCGGTGAAGTGAGGGAGCAAGCGCACGAGGCGGCCCAGCGCGCTGTGCAGCGCGTCCTCAGGATGTACTCTGGTCTCCCCTACCACCTCCACGCGCTGGTACGCAACCTGCACCACCTCGCGGATCAGAGCGCGATTGCAGGCGGCGCAGCACACCGTCCCCTCCGAATCCCTGAGGGACAATAACACAGCCACAGCGCTCCCGCTGAGCGGGAGGTAGTCATCCACGACGCTCGCCACCAGACTCCCCCAAAGGACGTCAGCGCCGGTGGTGAATTCCGCTGCGTCACTCCCGACGGTGGCACCTAGGTTGCCATCGGCCACGTGCACCAGC
Organism: Ecitophya simulans; assembly: GCA_027574965.2. NCBI lineage: Eukaryota > Metazoa > Arthropoda > Insecta > Coleoptera > Staphylinidae > Ecitophya > Ecitophya simulans. Next base: position 6,462 of record JAODGE020001668.1, read on the forward strand.
CGCACCAGCAGTGGAGCCAGCCGGCATCGCTCAGTCTGCTGGAGGGCTCGCGACGCGGACAGCAGCACAGACGCCAGGGACGTGGTACACCGCGGCCCCTCCACGAATGAGGGGCTCTCTACCATCTCCGCCAGCCGTGCAAGCGCATCGAGGATCACGTCCGCATCCGCCCCAGATGACGACGACGACGGCAGCCCCACTGCCTGTCGCGAGACCGCGTTGGCGACGCAGTACTGCCACAAAAGCGATGAGCCAGATGCCACAATGACCCGCCAAGGGAGCGGGCAGTGCTCCGCTAGCGCGGCAGCAACGGTGGCGCGTGTGGCTTCTGCCACGGCCGCAGAGCACTTGTCCAGCACTGCCCGCCTTCGCAGTTGCGTACTTTCCTGTCTGTCATCGGCCCCACCAGCGCCGTCCCAGGGAGGTGTGAGTGGGAGTATGCGCTGATACCTGTCAATGTAGCTAATGCACCACAGCGCCCGCTGCAGTGCCTCCACTGCAACAACAGGTCCAGCTGCGCTCTGCTCCTCATGCGCAGCGTTACCGTCGCCACTGATGCTGACTCCGCTCTTTGCCAGGGGTATATGCAGTACGTAGTCGATGCTGCGCCGCAGCACCTCCCTCCGCGCTAGCCACTGTCGCGCTGCACGCTGCACGCACTCCGCCGCTGCTTGCTTACGTTGTGCCTCAGCACGCTCCAGCCGGCGACGTCGGGCATCGTCGAGAAGGCTGGCTCTGGTTGGCACGTGATCCCGGGCGAGGGTCATATTGCTAGTGCGGCTGCGGCCGTCAAAATGGAATGGGGCGCTCATTGCCCTTGCACAAGTGTAGCCTCACCGCGCACCAACGTCCCTCCTTTGTCCTTCAGTCCGACCAGTATCGCTAAAAGTGAGAGCAAATAAATTTTAAAAAGCACACGCCTCCTTACTTGCCGCCGCAGTCGGTGTACCCTGGAGGAGAGGGATTGGTAGGAGCGTGCCGACTTTTCAATATCCTCCAAGTGTGAACAACAATACCGTGTGCGTGTATGTATGAATAAATGTATAGGTGTGTATGAGTATGTACGTGTGAGTGGGTGGTGTGGGGGGAAGGACCTATCACTAAAGAAACAATAAGACAGTGTTTATAAGGGCAACCAGGTGAAGCGCGGATATAGGGCAGGTGCGCAGAGCAGACTCAATTTCGTATAGCTGAGCAGGCGAAGAGGGCTAGCGCCACGCGCCAGTCTCCAAGGAGGAGGGTGAGGGGATAACGAACTAATTAGAGTAAGACGCTTATTTCCCTAGTGTTAACAGTAGCGAATGATGCGGAGGGGAATCAGATCCCATCTGCAGTGGTAGGAGGAAACGTAAAAAAAAAAGAAAATTACGCTTAACTTTTGCATAACTAATCCCCTCTCTCTTGTATTGCGTGTTGATTTGTTACGTTGAGAAGGAAGCACCCACGCACACACAAACAGAAAAGACAATATAATTCTACGCCAAAAGGGCCTGTTGAATCATTGAAATGACAATATATAACACTCTCAAAAAAAGTAGAAAGACATACTAGCACCGTTCACCACCACCGCTCAGCGCAGCCGCGAAAGAGGAGAGTAGACATCTCTACAGACAATTGCAGATCCACCAATCTCTCTCTCATTATTCGGTAGAGGAAGTTAACTGGCAGATACACACAGTGCAGACGTATGTTCAAAGACGCACACACATGCAAGCGTCAACCGCTGAAACTGAGAAATGAAGAGGGAGCAGGGGAGGGACAATTGGAGGGGGGGTATACAACAACGTCACTTATGCAGTGGGGCACGAGAGAATGAAGCACCCTCTTTTTTTAAAATCAGAAAGAGTCATACTGCAGAAGACGTTAGTATGTACGACACTCTCTTCTTTCTTGCCTGTTCACCTCTGCTGCTGTGCCCTTTTTTTCCTAGCGAGCATTAATAAGGTGACTCGGTGAAAAATAAAAAAAGATGTTGTCTTGTGAGAGTGAGGAGGGCATGGTGACCTCTTGAACACGCACCACGACAGACACAGAGCACACAACCTTGGTAAAGGCTGTGAACATGCCGGATGTGGCCCACATGCGCACACACACACATCTCAAGGACAAAGGCGGAGCGAAAAGAGAATAACAACAACATAAAAGCCAACTCGCGTCTCATTGGCTCTCTGCATTGCAGAAAAAAAATGGGGAAAGAAAGAACATAATCACATGAAAGCAACCACTCTGATTTCGTGTAAAAAGTCTCCTCTATTCAAGCGTGTGGTACCGGCCCCGCAGTATCAAAACGGGGTTAGGTGTCTATGTTCCTCTTCAAGAGGAAAAGGTGCACTGTGCAACACTATCCCCATGCATACCCAACTTCTATCACTCTGTCACCATTCACCCCCCAGGGGGGCTAGCACATGAGAGAGTTCTTTTTTTTTCATAGCACACTGACGTAAAACGACACACACACACACATGTATATATATATATATATATGAGCCAGTACGATACTATAGTTTGTGTTATTGCTTGAGAAGGAAAGAAAACAAAAAAGAAAGAGCGCACCGTTGTCGGTAATTCAAGTAATCGCACACACGCGGTCTCATGCGACGTAATGAATAAAAGCACACACGCAGAAAGGAAAAAAAGCTAGCGAATGTACGTAACCTGTGAACAAGACTGGGGGGGTCGTCTGTGTGTGTGTGTGTGTGGCTGAAATAGTGTTATGCACACAGAACAATACAAAAAAAAACGAAGGAAAAATAGTAAAGTGGGAGAAGGGGGAAAAACAATAGGGATCAGCCACCACCCCCCCCCCACCACCACCACCACACCAGCTACTGGCGGGTAAGCATCACACACTCACACATGACTGCCGGGCTGAAGATTATATCGTTAGGGCGAGATACGTTGGGGAACATACTTTTGGAGTGTTTTGTGGGAGCGTGTGTGTATATGGCCGGTAGTGCTCCCGTAGGAACATAATGGGAAAAGGGATAGGAAGTGAAGATGGTGCGTGTCCCACCCCCCTGCTCCTCCACCTATGCACCACTGCTGGTATGCATTTTAAGATGCGCACAAGAGCGCCTGCTCACCACTCCCCGTCCCCCCAACACACACCCCTGCGCCGTCTCTAACTACAGTGGCTCTCATTATTATAACTTTTTTTTCTCTTCTCGCATTCTAGTGGCCAGAGGAACGCACCGCGCGGATCGAGAGGCTGTCGATCCAGTTAGCGTACTGATGTCTCCCCCGCTCCACTCCATAGAGCTCCATGAAGCACTGCCGCGCCTTGTCGAGCTCGGTGCCCTCCAGAGACACCCCATTCTGCTCAAATCGCTCAATAGCCTCGAGCAACTCGAGGCGGCGCGCTGAGTGCATCAGCGGCGGGCACGCGGAGGGCTGGCGATGGCCTCGCGGGGACTCGTAAGTGCTCAGCTCAGGCTGCTGCACAGTGACAGAGCCGTCTACGTGCACAACCGCCACTTCATGGCCGGCAGATCCCTCGACTGCACGAGTGGTGGTGGTGACGATGGAGTTAGTCATATTGTACTGGCTACTGGACTGAATGACCCCGATGCTGCCGCGTGGTGTAAGGCGGCCATATGCGGTGGTATGATCATAGGAGCTTCCGCCCTCAGGGACGCGGACAATGGTGTCTGGGTGCAGGGCGCGCATGGACTGCGGGGTGGACGCGGTGGAGGGTGCAATGGAGGAGAAGCGCTGCGGCGCCACCGGGCCGGAGCGATTAAGCTCCGGCCTTATCGCGTAGTTCCCCGCGCCATACCCAGCCCGGATAATCTCGCTGCCACGCTGCACGGAGCTCCCGCAGTTAGCGCAGCGGTGCGACGCATCACTAGCCCTGCGTACATAGGCTGCAGAGATGGAGGGGCGTGGGGACCCACGAATGGACAGGCGCGTCACGCTGCTGGCGCTGCCGTCCTTGTGAGGGGAATTGACGCTTGAGACACTCACACTGGCGCGACCACCAGTGACGGACCCGCCGCGGTGAGAGCTGCCCACGCTGCTGGACCGTCCAGGGCGGGAGCCACTCCTGGCGCGACTCCCAGCGTGCGGCATATGCCAGAGGTAATCCTGGCCCTCGGGGATGACAGTGATCTCGTCCATACGACGCAGCGCGTGCACGGCCTCGAGGCGCAAGTCCTGCAGGCTAGCGACAAAACGCTCGCAGAAGACGGCCCACTCAGCGTCCCCCTCCGCGACGGTGCCGCGCTGGAGCTGCAGGAGGTGGGCGCCATCCTCAAGGTGGTGAATGTACACTCGCAACAGCCGCGAGGCCCGCTCGACAAAGTGGCGGTCTTCTGGCCGCGGCGGGGCACGCCGGCCGCCGGTGCGGGTGGGTTTATTCATGTACTTCTCGGCCACATCCATGCGCGTGACCCAGCGCGTGATGGTGGTGCTGTGGTGCTCAATGAGCGTGTAGACGAAGCTCTTGATGTCGGCACGCTCGGCCTCGACACGGAATGCCGCCTGGCGCTTGCGCTCTACCACTGACATGTCCAGCGTGGATGCGGAGGAGGGCTCGCGTTCCGAGGGCGTGGCAGGGGACGCGCGCGCCTTGGGTGTGCTGCTGCGCCTCACGCGGGAGGTGGAGGGACGGCGGGGCTGCTGCTGCTGGTGCTCGGGCCCGACACTGCTCTGGCGAACCGCAGATGTGGAGGGCTGGCGGCGCCCAGGAATCTCGTTGCCGCTGATGCGATGCCCAACATTCAATGTGGACAGAAGCTGGGCCCTCTGCGCAGCGTAGTGGTCGCTACCCTTCGCGAGGTTGTGCGGGTGTGCCATCCCATCCACTCGGTACCTGCCGCTTGGCAGCCGCTCGGGTGGCCACTCACCGTCCTCCTGGCCATGCTCCACTGCCTGCGGCATTGCGTGCCGCGGTAGCAGCACCGCACCGTACTGCTCGTCCAGTGGCGGAAGGGCGGAGTCCGCATCGCCCTCTGGTGAGGTCGCACGGTACTCACTGCTGGCCTCCGGCTCCTGGTCCACACTGTCGGGTCCGCTGGACAGCGCGTCAGCCTCAGCGACTTCCTCCGGTGCTGGAGCGTCAGCCTCAGCGGCTTCCTCCTCAGCAACAGCCTCAGTCGCCTCGTCTGCACTATCATCCTCCTCGTGATAGGGTACCACGACGTCCTCTTCCCCGGCTTCTACATGGTGAGGCTCCTCGACAGGATTGGTGACCTCCTCAGTCTTCTCCGCGGCGGCAGATCCCGTATTCATTGAGGCACGCGCAGCTGCGATGGCGCGCTCAGCATTGGCAGTGGCAACCTCAGCGGACTCGCGCATTTCCTCGTGGTGGGTGTGCTCCTCGTGGCTGTTCTCTTCCATATTGCCCTCTGAGGAAGAGCCCTGCCGCATTTTAGCAGCATGGCGCGCAGCAAAGGAATTGGAAGTGGTGGACAGCACGTTCTGAGAGTTCACGCTGATCACAGAAATTTTGCTGCTCCGGCGCTCCGTAGCGCTGCTGCTAATCTCCGTCACCTTTTTGGAGACCTCGCTACTTTCTTGAACTGGCTCCATGTAGAGGTACCTTTGTTAACACGAAGATGGTTGCTTACGGATTTGGCTATTCAAAGGGAGAAACAACAAGGAGAACGAATGAAAGTGTGCTCACACGCCTATAGTGTATTCCTTTTTTTGTGTGTGTGTATGTGAAGCTGCAGTGGCAAATGGTGTGAGGATGTATATATACTGGACCTTCTTGGGGAGGGGGTTAGCTACGTTTCTTTTACTCGCTTAGAAACTGCTTGAGCAAGGGAGAGAGAAGAAGCTATACTGTGTGAGGAGGGCAAACAGAGTGCAGATGTATAGCATACTGTTACTCACAGAGAAAGCAGCACCCCTCGCGGGACGGTTGCTTTGGCATCTGTGATACCAAAGCCAGCAGTAGAAAGGAGGGGGTGTTGGGAGTATAGAAGTGGGTGGGGTGAGTGAGTCCGAAGTCATTCTTTTAAAAAAAAAACTCGGAAACGGTACGGAAACGGTCATGTAATCACGGAAAAAAAAATAGAAAAAGGCACGCTATAAGTGCATCGACGAAGAAACTATGCGTAGTGTCCACTGGGTCACGGGATTGGTTGAAGCGTGTGAGATTTCCTTTTTTTTATCTGCACACGTAGGTTGCTATTGAAAAAGCCCGAAGAGAAGGGAAGGGAGTAGCCAATATCCATTCCTGGCAACAAAAAAATGGTGCGAGTTGTATATCCGTGGAGCACCCTCGCGCACACAACAAAAAGAAACAACAATATAATTCGACCACTAACAACAAGGGGGCCATAACAGGAAACATCGGCCGACATGGTGTAGTGAGATTTGAAGGCTCGTCTTTGATTATCTGTTCCTCAGAGAAGCTTTATTTTTAAAAAAACAGGTTAGCCATTGGCAATCGCTAACGTACGCACATCAATGAATCTTCATTCACTCTTCACCAAAGCTGTGGTCATCAATAATAGAGAAAAAAAAACAGCAACCATACAAAAAATACATGAGAGCGCACATGAATGCCCTACTGACTAGCTCCTCCCTCCAACCCTTTCCCCTGTGTGCACGCGCTTACTTGGTCCCACTCTTCCTGCAGGCACCATCATTACTGTTCTTCTTTTTGACAGCAATGCACACACACACACATGGAGACAAGAAGGGAGGATATATCCATGATTCTCTCTTCTCTGCGTTAGTGCTTTTTGGGGGAGAGTGGTGGAAGACAGTTTCCTTGCATGTGACAGTCGATAAGGGTGTGGGGGGGGGATACGGGGGAATACAAGTAGGTTAGAATCTCAACCTCTAACAACTCTAGCAACTGCTCATGGAGTCAGCAAATAGTTAGCTGATACCGAGGGGTGCTCCGGTTTCAAAATAGCACATACCATGCTCAATCACAAGTGCAGCCGCCTTTGAGCCCACCATGCAGCACCGCTCCATATCTGTTGTGGAGGTAAGAGCAGCTAGAAACCCAGCAATGAAGGCATCATGCGCCCCAGTCGAGAACTTCTTCACCGTGCCATCCCTCACTGCCTCCACACACACTTCCCCAGTCTCCCCCTCGCTGGTAGCGTAAATGATGGGGCGCTCGCCGCGGGTCACAATGACTCGGCGGACAGCATGTTTGTCGTACATCATTTCGGTGGCGATCTTGCTGGCAAGTTCGGCGTCGCTGAGCCCATCGGGTACCCACTGCAGCATCATCGCGAAGTCTCGGAGCTCGCCAGGGCGGCAGAAGATCACATCCAGTTTATTGAGAACATCCACCAAATACTCGCCGAACTGCTCCAGTACCGTCTCCGACGAGAGACTCATCGCAAACAGCTTCTTCCCCGCTCCCGCTGCGCCGTCGGTGCGCGTGGAGGCTGCTAGTTGCATGGTCTGCTGCGGGTGAAAAGAGGTAGAGTAGGCGGTGGTGTACGCGATGCTGCACTGCTCCATCGCCGCGCGCACCGCCGGGGTGGACAGGTGTTCTAGTGAGAGGCAGCTCGATGCCGCTAGGTTGGCGACCATCGACCTGCCGCCCGCCGTCGTGCACACCGCACACACACCAGTCCGCACCGTGTCCTTTACCTCGAGGGCCATGCAGACGCCGTCGTGGTCGGCCGCCTTGGACAGCAACTCTCCGTGAGCGTCCTTCCCAATGCACCCAACGTAGGTCACGTGGGATTCTTTGTCAGGATACAAATCCTTCAAAACCCGCTTTGCCACTCGAGCGGTGATTAGCCCAGCACCGCCTGGAGTGTAGGTAACTCCGGGGCGACTCTCCAGCTCCTCGAAGAGACCGCGGTACTTGGCGTAGTAGACCTGTGACGTGTTCACCTGCAGGTCGTAGCGCTGCAGAAAGGCGTCGTCCACCTCCGCGGAGATATCTAATAGTGGGTTGCACTGTACGTACAGCCCCACATTGGTGGTCGGCGCACTCATCCGGGGGGAAAGGGGAAGGAAAGAGGCGGAGGGGCAAAGTGCTTTTCCACTCGATTAGTTGCTGCACGTAGGGGGTGGAAGGTATAGGTCTTACTTCCTGCGCTCGGTTTGTGTCCTTTCTTTTTGTTGTTGTAGTTCTTTTGATGTCTTATTTGTGTTGTTTGCTTGCTCACTCCAGATGAAGAAAAACTGTTTTGAGAGATTGGGAGGGAGTGAGGGAGGCTGCGATAGTAAATGAGAAGATTGAGCTGTGCACCACTAGATGTCACAGAGTAGCGAGAAAAAAAAACGAGGGGTGTAGGGCACGCAGCTTGGATGAGCAGAGCAGTTAGAACCGCAAGATCTGTCCAATGTAAAACTCACTTACATGGGCTCACATTCGTGGGTGTCCCTGCTCTGCTCGCACATCCATTATCATGGGCACATCTCCGCACAATACGCTGCAGAAGCACCCCCCCCCCAGAGCTGCGCTCAGGGAACTGGTAAGTGCATCCATATATATAGATAGATATAGATGTAGATGTAGATGTAGATGTGTGTTATAAATATGTGCAGTACGTGTCCTCCGTGAATTTTATTTTCGTTTCTTTGTGTGTGTGTGTGTTTCATCAATCCCCCTGCTGCCAAAACACTACTATATTTGGGGACGTTAAAGCGCGCTATGTTGAGGACAGTTATGTCGTACCCATGACGCGAAGCCGACAAAGAAAAACACACACAGGACGTTCGACTTAGGGTGCCATCTCGGGCTTGGGGGGGTACGTGCAGCCGTTATGCTGGATGATCACTCCAGCAGCGTAGTTTCCAACCGCACAGCAGCGTTCCACGTCGCGGTTCAGCGCGTATGCCGCCAAGAAGCCGCCAACAAACGCATCCCCAGCGCCGTTGGTGTCGACAATCTTGCTCTGCTCAATAGGCGCCACGTCCACACTCTTGACGCCCCCGTCGGCGGTCGCGAACACGGTTGGGTCGCATCCCTGGGTAAAGATCACAAGCCGGCCAGCGGTGCCATTGTAGGGCAGCTCCTTCGCAACCCTCTGCGCGATGGCCGCAATATCATTGGTGCCCCAGTTCATCAGCTTGGACAGTGTCCGGGCCTCATCCTCGTTGCCGAAGATGACGTCAGTGTAAGGCATCACCTTGTTCAAGCCTTCCGTGAACACCTGGATAATGAACGGTGCGGCGAGGTTCAACATGAACTTGCCATTGGCCGCGCGAGCCGCCGCGGCCACCTGCATGACATAGTCCACGTCCACTGTCAGCGTGTACCCAGTGAGGTAGAAGAGCTTCGACGTGGCCAGCTCCTGCAGCACCGCGGCACTCTTCATGTGGTCGGCAGACAGGCAGTTGGCGGCACCGAGGTTAGTTACCAGTGCGCGCTCGGTCTGCACGACACACACCGCACAGGTCCCAGTAGGGGCCTTCGTGGTCCACTCGAGAACCATGTTTACACCATCCTTCTCCGCTGCCTCCTTGAGCATTCTGCCGTAGGAGTCATCCGCAGCACACCCACAGTATGACGTGAGCTGGCCCTTCTCCGCCTGTGCAATCCACTGCATCACACGAGCAGTGTTGAGGCCGGAGCCGCCAGGCACGTAGGTCACGTTGGACATAGCGGAGATGTCAGCGTAGATGCCCATCTGCTCCTCGGAGACCAGGCAAGCTGAACCCTTCTCTACCTTGTACTTTGCGAGGAAGGCGTCATCCACCTCGGCGGAGATGTCGAGGAGGGGGTTGCACTGGATGTACACCTTCTGGTGAGGGGAGGGCATCGCTAACTCTGTTACGTGGTAACCTGTCGGCACAGAATAAGAAGTAACCTTACACCCAGTAGTATGCACGTTGGTGGAAAGGATAAGGTCGAAGGGGAAAGGAGAGAATGGGAGTAAGGACCCGACTCCTAGCACAAACTGGCACACCACAGGAGAGGTATGGGTGTTCGAGGAAATCACAGGGCGAAGAGGGCGAGGGCCCAGGTTGAGTATGCAGGTGGGGGATTTCCATGGAGCCACATAGCCACGGTGTCAGTCATAGTGGCAGTCATACAACCGACGCCAGCAGCAGTGCGAGGAGAAGGAGAGATACGAGTCTGGAGAAGAAGGCACGAGCGTTCACATAAAAAAAAAGAGCCGGCTCGGCAGGAGGCTGCTCCTCCTTTCCTTCAGGGGGGTGGGAGCTAGCTGATATCGCTGCTGCTGCCGCCTCCGACGGTACGCATACGGGCCTGCGGTACACCTGCTGGCTCACACTGGGCACTGCGGATTTTGGTATCAGGGGAAGGGGGAACACACAGTTCGCGAGCGCTTGCACGTATGCATTGAGTAAAGGCATGTCCCTCCGCAGACCCTAGGGCCGTACCTTCTTCCTGTCTAAAACTGGCGCATCGCCTTGCCTCACTGGAGAGGAGTTTCCTGCCCCATCATGAGGCCCACAGAGGAAGGCCACACAAGGAATACAGAAAGCACCACGATATATAGTTAGCAGTACTGAGCTACTTAAAATGATTACAGATACAGACCATTCAGTTACATTTTTTTAAAAAGCTCTTCACACATACACACACACACCACCTTGGCTGAAGAAGTAAGGGGAGAAGAGCGGTGTATGTACAGCTCCATTCCCCCCCCCCCCTGCACAGCGAAGCTACATGAGTATCCATTTAACAACTAGCAGCAGTTTGGCCAGTCTCCGAGTATGTATGACAATGTGTGTTGGGCTGATGCTTTTTTTCGATTCCCTGGGCGATACGCTACGTTTCGCCTTTCCCAAGGCGTACCCTGAAATCTGTGAGTGTCCTTTGAAGGCCTACATCGAGTTCAACCTGCGGGGCCCAACCCAACTGATCGCAGGCGGCTGTGATGTCGGGCCTGCGCATTTGTGGGTCATCCAGGGGCACGGGGAGATATACCACCTTCGATGACGATTCCGGGACTAACGCCAACACCTTCTCAGCTAACTGCTCAATAGTGTATTCCATCTGATTGCCAATGTTCAGGGGCCCGGTGGCATCAGGATGGTTGGCGAACCTCCACAACGCCTCAACGAGGTCGTCCACGTACTGGAACGAGCGGGTAAACCGGCCAGTGCCGTAAATAGTGATGTCGTCTCCTTTGAGGGCCTGCACCAGAAAGTTCGAGACGACGCGGCCGTCATCAAAGCACATCCGGGGGCCATACGTGTTAAAAATCCGTGCGACGCGTATCTTGGTGCCATGGTGTCGGCCAAAGTCAAAGGCCAACGACTCTGCGCACCGCTTCCCTTCATCATAGCAGCTGCGAACGCCAGTGCAGTTGACGTTGCCCCAGTAGGACTCCACCTGTGGGTGCACAAGCGGGTCGCCGTACACCTCCGAGGTCGACCCAATCACCACGGGGCAGTTGTGGCTAGTCGCCAGCTGCAGCATGTGCAATGTCCCGTTCACACAGGTGAGGGTGGTGGCGATTGGGTCTGTCTGATAATGGACAGGGGAAGCGGGGCAGGCCATGTGAAAGATATAGCTAAACTTCACCTTCCCGGTGTCGAGAATACTCTCTGGCAGTGGCTCCCTGACGTCGTGATGCACGAAGGTGAGGTAGGGGTTGGCATCGTGGTGTGCGATATTCCCAGTATGCCCAGTGTAGAGATTATCGAGCACCACCACTTCACAGCCTTCCGCCAGGGCCCTGTCAACGAGATGGCTGCCAATGAAGCCAGCGCCACCAGTAACCAGCACCCGCCTGCGAGTGCTCATCAACTGCCTAACCAAACTCTCTCCCCCGCGCTTCTCTAACTGGTGTGCGTTAACGAATAAGTAACGCAATTATTTGAGAAAGGCAGTTTAGTAAAAAAAGAAGAGAAAAAAGGTAGAGAAAATGGCGCTTGCAAATGAGAATAGAAACAAAACAATGTCCGCCTCCTCACACACACACGCAGGAAGTACTGTAGACCACCAATGTGGAGCAAGGGCGCAGAAGAGGGGGGATGCGATATCAACATTTCAGTCCGGCGCACATATATAACCTGCGCATCGACTGTCCAGGGGAGTGCGGATGTCCCACACTACTGTGTGTGTTTTCATTCTCATAGCTATGTACTTCTGTTCTTGCATTCATGTGTATGAGAACATGTATAGTGTTACTTCTTTTTTTCTTCATAGAATTACTCTCACGATCGCTAAGCAGAGGAGTGGATGAACTGTCTTAGGCCCTTATCATGTTCATCGGGTATATCACCTCTACCATCTCGGAATTACTTACTGACAGTGCTCCTCTTTTTCTCTCACTACTTTCTCCTCTCCCTATCTGCCCTCCCCGCCTCCCCCTCTCTTGTGCTTCGTATATACGTAGTCTCACCCCCCGAGTCTGGAATGATGCACTGCACTGGCAACGCATGCGTCCTTGTGGCGATGAACCGTAAGGAAGAGCGGAGGGGGGGAGGGAAGAGGAACAGGGGTCGCTAAAAAAAAAAAGAAACCTGAAAAAAACGTACTGAACGAACGTGTTCGCATTAGTGCCGCCCCTATATATATGACACCACTCACCAACTAACCCCCAGAGTGGTATGGGTACTTGCGTGTGTACCACTGTTGGGTGTTTCCTCACTCTTCTCTGTTATTTTACTCCTTTTTTTCAGTATGTAGCTTACATGTACGTTATCCCTCAGCAAACACACTACAAGGCACATCTATGCAGACACGCATCCAATCTCAGGAAACAACTTCTCGTGACTATTGTGCAACTGACACCCCAACTGTACCTCTCTACACAACACAACGTACACACACACACAACTCTCTAAACAATATGGGGGGGAGCACGTCGAATAACGGCTTTTTGCGATAATGAGTTTGGGAGGGGGGAGTGTGCCGGTCACACAGGTTTGGGTGAAATGGAGGGATTCCTCATGTTTGTTGTTTATAAATTTGGCTCCTGCATTTTCACACGTACAGAGAAAAAAAGGACGTTGTAGGCGTTCCGCTCCACACCCTCTCTTTGGTTCGCCCCCATGCGCGCGTGCATGACGTAAACAAATATATATATATGGTAAAAAAATATATACGTGTCTATATATGTGTACGTAAGGTATCAAGTAAAAAGGGTGGAGCGGGGCCTCGCTCTTTAATGCCGACGCCCTCAGGTGAGGGTAGTGGATGTCACACCGATTCTTCTTATTTCCGTTCAATTATTTTATTGAATGGTGGAGGGGGAAAAAACGCCCACGCAGCCTGTAGAGTACCCCTCCCCTAGTGCGTTAGGTATGTCGCCTGCCCTCCCGCTCACTTATTACCTTACGCCTTGGTCTCCTCGGAGGGCTCAAGGAACAGGAAAAGGAGAAAGCCGACGCACTGGATAGCGAAGGAGGTTACAAGAAGGCAAAACCCAGAGCCATACTTGTATTTGCTTGGTGAGAGGAGGGTCTTACCACAGTAGTCCGCATAGCGCATCGCAGTGATACAGGCCCATGGAACGCATGTCGAACCAATAGCGAAGGCAGAGAGGAACAGTGTACACAGCTTGATGTTGCTACCCGACAGCTGCACCCAGGAGCAGCCCATGAGCAACGCAAGGCTGAACAGGGCCACAACGCTGAATGCCTCCGACGCCTCCCAGCGGACGCGGCGCTCGTAGCACGTCTCCTCCTCCACGCGCCACTGATACTCGGCATTCCAGCAGTTGGGGCGGATACCCCAGAGCGTGTAGCACTCCTGTGTTGGCCCACGCTTCATGAGCTGGCCCAGGGGTGTGCCAACGCTGGCAAAGACCAGGGAGAGAAAAGAACTGATGAACAGCGCCGTCGCACCAACGTGCTTGCTGTACTCCTTCTCGTAGAACTTCTTGTGCTTGGCCATGGCTGCTGAGGGTGGGTTAACTGATTAGTATCTCTTCCTTTTCTTTTGCTAAATGGACAGAGAGGACGAGTGGCAGGCACCGAACAGACTCGTACAATTGAGGGGAGTTGAAGAAAAGGGAGAAGTCGGGGGCCGGTAGTATATTATGCGGCTGCTTACTTACTTCCGTCAGCGGTTAAGCAGGAGAGGAATAACAGAATAAAGGGGGCAAAAAGGTGGAGAGGAAGGAGAATGATGGCAGTACAGGGGGGATCAGCGTGTTCATGCCCATGTTGCTAGGCACCGATTGTGCACTGGGCAGCCATCCCTCATTCTTGTGATGGCTGGGTGACTGCCCCCCCTCCTCCCTCCCTGAGATTGCTCTCTAAGATGCTCCCATACTCACGGGCGGGGCAGCAAACCTCTTGCTGAAGGGAGGGAGGGGGGGACGGGGCTAGGATGGCTGAGGAATGCCGCTTTCTTTTTTTCTCTTAATCCTCTTACCACATACATGAAAAAAGAAGACTACAAGTGCTGATTACTTTTGTAGGGTGTCAGTGTTCAACAAATTAAGCGAGAAGCTCCCACAAGACTGGCCACGACGTAGAAGTAGCAGTGAAAGTGGTCATTGCGATAGGATTTCCAAGTGGGTGTCATGTTGTTCCCGGATGGAAGGGGCCTCTCCACTTAGATCTCCTCTGCTACAGTCCCACACTCGGCCGCATCTGTGAACTGAACAACACTCTCTAAATTGGGGGGAGGGAGGATGGTAAGGGAGGGAAGCACTGCACCGTCTTTATACTTTTTTTGCCTTTTTGTGCATGTCGAGAGTTGCATTTCCACATAGTATCTATGTGTGGCATTACTCAATACCAGGTAACTCAGGCCCGCACGCACACACACATCTATATATCTTGCGCTGGACGTCCCTACGCTTCAGCATGTCTCCTGCACTTAACCCTCTTAGAGACGTCGCCCACCGTTGCCGCAGAGCTCAGCTCCAGCTCTCACGTACACAGAGCGACAATGTCAATGTATCACCGAACACCAGATACAGAGAACTCATTTAAGAAGGGAAATAGAAGACGGGCGACGATATTAGCGCATAAACCCCGAAAAAGGGGGAGCCACAACAACTTATATATTTAAATATATATATATATATATACGGAGGGAGAGAGTGCTTCCACAATTCTCAGCATTCACAACTAAACTGAGCGCGCTCTCCGCATTATGATTTTTTTTTGCTCTCAAACAGCGTCGTTTCTACATGCGGTCTTTCCTACGTGCACACACATAGCACACGAATGAACTATTTGATGTTCCGGTATCTCATTGTTGGGGAGCAGAAGAGTTCCTTTATAGTTGGGAGAAGTGCAAGCAAGCATACAAAACTATATATATATAGTGTTGAACTCCTCCCACCGTTATCTCTTTTTATTGCTTTTGCGTATCAGCTCAAAGGGTTAACAAAGAAGAAAAAGACGTTTTCGGGATAAACTAAATACGGTGTAGGCCAACTAACTAGACAACAAGAGAAAGAGCAGGGGGCGCAGTTTGCAACATTGGCAAACAACACCACCTGTGGTTTCTATTTAGTGGCTGGACTATAACGTGTACAGATGAAAAAGTAAAGAAGTGTTACTTCAGTCAGCACCACTACTCCTCACCATACAATTAATGCGTTCTCTACGCAGTCACCACGAGCATCAGAATAAGCCCGATAATCTGAATGCACCATGCAGCAATGGTCAGTCCGTACCCGGCGCTCGCCGAGAAGTACGTGCGCAGTACTGTGCCGTACGGGACGCCGGACACTGTCATCATATGCTCGTTGATGATAACGCCCTTGTACTCACCACAATATTCGCGGTACCACACCACAGTCATCAGAACCCATGGGAACAGGGAAAAGATTATCTGCGCTACTCCGAGGGCGATCGAGACAATCTTCATGTTGGTCCCGAGGAAGTGCACGCCGCACAGGATGCACGCCAGGCACCCAAAAAATATGGAGACGACGTAGAACGCCTCAGTCGCACGGAATATGGACTTCAGGTTGCTGCAAGTGAGCTTCTCAACGCGGTACGTGTATGTGTTCTTGTGGCAGTCCAACTTCATCCCCCACACAGTCACACACGTGTTGCGGCTGACGCCCCGTGCGGAATGGCGCATACCCTTGCCCTTGAACTGGGAAATGGGTGCCGAAGTGACCAAGAACACAAACGAGATGAAGGTGCACAGCATGTACAGCGCCATGCCCAACTTTCCCTGGAGGCTTTCGAACGCCATTGTAGAAGCGATTGGTCCCTGTGATGAGTTGGTAGGTGGGTCCCAGGCGGGTGCTTGTGCGTTTGGTGGATCTCCTGCTATATATTTCAAGAGAAAAACGGCCGTTACACTTTGAGAGTTTAGTACGATGGAACTCTAACGTTGAAACTATGTAGAGCAGCAGTTGGCGCAAAAGAAGAAGTAGAAAATATGTACGTGAGCGGAGCAGCACCGGAGATACCGCTCATAATGTGACAACATGGGGTTGGTTCCTTTATTCATTTCTTCTTTTCATCCCTTTTCCCCAAAGATCGAATCGCTGCTCCCGATGTATATATATATATATATATATATATATGCGCGTAGTGAGTGAGCAACGGAAGTGAGAAAGTTGGTATTTGAGTTATTACACGGAAGCACCTCCGCTCCCCTTAACACCACACGTAAATATTGAGATTGTTGAAGCAGTACGAAGACGCAATCAATGTAAGGTCTCCCAGTCATTGGGTACATGTGACAAGCCCTCAACTGAAGTACCACAGGAAAATGCCCCCCCCCCCTCTTCTCTCCCCCCACGCCGTCACTGCCTCGCTACATCTTTCCAGTGGACTGCAGGTCGTGCAGTAGTGACTCAAACGGCGCGGATGCTGCGCTCCGGTGACGGGGGTGGAACGACTTTGGGACCGTCCGGGTTGTGATGGAAGCGGCACTGCTGGATCCCGAAGATGCAGCCCCGGGCATGGAGCTGACTGACTGGAACGTGTCACCGCTGTTCGCGCCGGAGACCAGCCGCACCACTGTGTTGATGGAGTCCCTGTCGACCTCCTCCTCAAGATCCTCCATCCCTTTGGATGTAAAGCGCCGTCGCAGCTTCGGCCAGTGGCGGAAGGCGCGTAAGTCATTGTATCGTAGCGGCTCACGGATGCCGTGGACGACGCCTGGAAGTGTGCGCACACGCAGCACTACGTTAGAGAGCTCACTCGCGCAGAAGGAAACCCATCCCAACCCGCACACATACACATCCGCCTTGGGTCGTCTGCGGTGCCGTGGATAGCATTCAAAGAGGTAGCTCCTCATCTCTGAGAGGGCTGGGGCTGCATCCGAGCCCTCTCGTAACTGCTCATACGAACCCGGAGGCTCCAACATCTTCCCGAGCTGCTCACGCCAATACTCATCAGCGCTCTCGGTACGCACGATGCCGTTGCGAACCTTTTGGGAAGTGTACACCATCATCAGGAGTCCCTGAGCGGGGCCCTTCACAACGTCCACGGCAGCCAAGCCCCCGAGGAAGAGCGTATGGCCAGGGATCAGGATGAAGCACTGTGGATTGCGGTACTTACGGATGAGCGTGCGGCGCATCTGCAGTAGCGTCAAGGGGGAGCGGGAGTGCCAGTGCGGGAGCAGACCAGGGGTGTCGTAGAAGTATATCTGCTCACCCGCCTCGCCTCCCCTGGGGCGCGCGACCGGAGAAACGCGAACCGCATTCATCGCGACCGTTGTGCCCGGTAGTGAAGATACTGTTAAGAGCTTAGAGGCCTTCTTATCGTGGCGTGACGGAATGTCGATCATCTCAGCCTGGTTCACGTTTGGTGGGGTGTACCACCGCCAAAAGACCCTCTCTTCTCCGGTCTTGGAGTCGGGTCGGGTATAATACACTTTCTTACTCTCCGGATGCGGTGGCTGCGGGATGTACAAGTGATGTGCCATGGCATTGATTACAGAGGACTTTCCAACGTTCGCGACGCCAACGAAGTATGTGGGGAGCGGTGCGTGCGGCCTGCGTAGGTGCAAGTTGGCTGCGTCCTCAATCGCTGCGATGAGCGCATCCATGTTCCATCCCCTCTTGGCCGAGATGGGAACCACAGCCTTGATCTGGTGTTGTGGCAGCCCAAACTGAAGCGCGATGTCGTGCACCCAGCGGCGCACATACCTCTCGGAAACCAGAGTGGCGGCCACGGCGCGGTCCTTTCCATCGTACTTGAATGAGCGAGGTCGCACGCAGTCCATCTTGTTGGCCGCGATGATCACGTTGTTGTTCATACTGATGAGCCCGGGCAGGTCGTAAACCATCGACCCGGGGAAATCGGTTATGTCGACAACCAACACCACCACGCACTTCTTCTCCTTCAGGGCACGTAGCTTCTCTGTGAAGTCGGGTGCTGACCAGACCTTTCTGCGCCCCGTGACACCTAAGTTCTCAAGAGCGTGGCAGCGGTGGCACACAAATGGCTC
The DNA here is from genome assembly GCA_027574965.2 of Ecitophya simulans. Taxonomy (NCBI): domain Eukaryota; kingdom Metazoa; phylum Arthropoda; class Insecta; order Coleoptera; family Staphylinidae; genus Ecitophya; species Ecitophya simulans. Next base: position 24,688 of record JAODGE020001668.1, read on the forward strand.
GCGCCGATCTCGGTAGAAGGCGTTGAACTCCTCCTGCGTCATAAAGTCCAGCCACTCTTCTCCAACCTGCCGCCCCTTCTTCTCCCAGTGGGCCTGCAACTCCGCCATGCGGTGCGCGTACTCGTGTCTCGCCCGCGCCTTCTGTTGCCGTAGACCAACAAACTTCTCGATCTCTCCCTGCGCAACGTAGCCGAACTCGTCCTCGGTCCTGTCCTGCAGCATTGCGCCGCACCCGGGGCAGCAGTCCTTATTCACTACAGGGACGTGGAAAGAGGAGGGTGCCTCCATTACCAGGGACGCCTTGTTCTCCCTCACCGAGAGCATTTCCTCTCTCGCGTCTTGGTCAAGGACGTGAATTCCTTCCCACTCCATGAATTTCTTTTCGATCTTATCCCCCGCAATCTCGAGCTGGTGCTCGATGCAAAACTTGTCCTTCTCGTACGCGTCCAGCAGCACGCCATACTTCATTCTTTCCGTCAGATTAGCCATCTTCTTGCGGAGCACTGGGGGTGAGGTTGCGGCTGTAGCGGAGTCCTGCGCCGCCTCCAGCTCTGCCAAGTCCTCTGACCACCCCATGATTTTGTGGAATAGGGTGTTGATGTGGCGCGGGAGCATGATGGAGTCTGCCACCTCCTTGCGAGTGCGGGTGAGGTGCTGCAGATGCAGTGGCACAGGGCCCTCCTCGTGTGTGCGCACGTCCTCCACATTCAGATCCAGGGCTTTACCAAACGGCAATGTGGTCATGGGAGCGGTGCCGAGAGCATTTCCTTGCGAGGCAGAAGGGCCACCACGCACTGAAGGGACAGCGGAGCGCACCACACCTGTATCCCCGCCGTACAGTAAAGTATGTCTGCCAGCTCCCGGCAAGAGGGACTCCGATGCCGTCGACACAGCAACAGAAGTGTTGTCATCGCCTGTGACAATGCCCCCCTCTGGTGGACGGATGGACGGTAGGGATGGTGGTCGCGGTGACGCAAGTGCGAGCAGGAGGTCCTCCTGAGCCTTCATCGCGGACTGGGAAGCAGCATATGGGGCCACGTGTGGGGTGCGCGCGCCAAGTGGCCCTGTAGAAGTGAGGGAGCCGAGCACCGTCTCACCAGAGTCGGATAGTACATCGGTGCTGGAGGTCACCTCGATCCCCCCGCCAATCGCAACGCTGCGGCCACGCCACGGCTTGCTAGCGCCAGGGCTCCGGAGTTTACTTTGATAGTCTTTGCGGCTGAACCCCAGCGGGGGCGCCCTCTTTTTGAGGAATTGCACGGAGCGCTGAAGCATGCCAACACACACCTACTGCTAGGTGCGACTGAGTGTGTGGGCAGTGGCCCACGTCAAGTAGAAGGGAAAGGGAAAGAAAGGCCTAACAAAGAAGAGAGCAGCAGTACGCACACAACGGCCCCTTAAGAGAAAGCAAATGGAAGAGAAAAGGGGTAGCGTAAGATTAAGCAGTGATGAGGAGAACAGGATCACACGGACATCATATTGGAGCCTCCACTCTTCTTTCTCTGCAAGCACGTTCTGAATAAAAAAAAGTTGCATCCCCCGAGCCACAGTAGCTCCTTTATGTTAACTTTTTTTAATGAGAAATCTGTCCAACGTGTATGTGCTCCTTTCCTTTCTCCCTGTAGTTTTGGAACAGCGCACACACAGGCATGCGCATAGGTATACATACACGAAAAAGGGGTGAAGTCTTTCATACAATGGGATGAGAAGGAGGAAGGGGGACCCAGCAGAGGGGATCGGGGCTCTTCGTAGCGTCACCTCTCAAAGATGGGAATCGCGGAGCCTCTGATACATGCAATCTATACGTCGATCACTACAGCGGGTTAGCAGCACTTCATGCCACCTCTCCCCCTCCTACAGTTCCCCGCCTATTCCCTCCAGCAACACCCTCTCTCTTATGTATACTCGGCTTAATATCATTGGACTCCAGCGCGGCCGCCATTGCCAACTGTGTTTACTTTGTCTCCACACGCTGCTGTCCCTGGGACTGCATAGCGGCAATCATCTGAGCGGTGGCACGGTACTCGTCCATAGCCTGTCGCAGCTCGCCCTCCTCCTTCGTCGCCATCTCGGAGGCGCGTTGTTTTTCATTGGACAATCGACTATCCTCAGCCTCACTGCGCTCAACCGATTCGTTGTTAATGTCGATCAGCTTGTTGACTGGAATTTTCATGAAAGCGCGGCCGACACCCTGATAAACGGTGTGCTCTGGCTTCAACTTAGTCAACTCGGCGACAGTGATCTCTGCACGGCGCCGCTGACGCTTCAAGGCTATCTGGCGGCCCGCCATCGTCTTGACGGTGTCACGCAGGAGCTCGACGCGTTGCTGGTGCTCCATGACCGCCTTCTCCTTCTCCATTAACTCCGCCTGCGCAGCCGCAGAGATACCACTCGACATGGTATATATATATACTTGGTGGTGGTTAGGTGCTTTCTATCACCTTGTACTGAATGAGTTCGCCGTGAAGAGCCGCTGCGGCTTTTGTGTATCAGAGTATCTATGTGTGCAGAGTTCCTGAGAGGAACGGAGAGAAAAAGAAAGGGGGGCCGAGAAGATGGCTGAAAATAAGTTCACCTCTGGGCATATAAGGCGAGCAGGCAGGCACTCTGCACAAGAAGTAAAATTTTTTTTCAAAAAAAGCGTAAAAAGCAGCCTACTCTAAGGTAGTGATCGGGTAGCAAGTAGGGCTGCTATCCTTCATCACAAACACAGTATTGGTGCGAAGACAGTATGATTTGCTTATCACTCTATTCTAGTGAACAGTCCTTATTGGCTTTCCGACTGCATTCATTTTCGAACTCACTTCTAGGCACAAACGGACGCAATGATATCACGAATGAAAGAATGTGAGGGTGTCCAAGTGTCTACTGGAATAGGCTTCACTCTCCTTTCTCGTATATATAGTCTTTAATACGATCCAAAAACGTCAAATGGGTACTTGCAAAGTTGGTGTTGCGAAGCTAGATTCTCTTTCCCTGCACCACCTGAGCAGACATACTGCTGAAACAAACGCAGCGAATGAACGAATGTAAATGGGACACGGAACTGATAATAATAAAAAAGAAATACTACAATGCCGAAATTGCTTGAAGAGAAAATACCCCTCTTTTCCATTTTTCCTTTTTCGTCCTCGAGAAAACTGGGTGGACAGCCCAAAACGTAAAATGAGCAATGAAGCAGAAGGTGGAGTGCTGTGTTGCGTGCGCAGAAAAGCTGAAGTTGTGTGTGTGTGTGAATTCTAATGATAAAAAGGTACAGATCATTTGTGCTCAAAGGACATTGCCCTCTTCTCAGCCAATGTGCATGCCCGGGCAGAATAGCTACGCCGGCTGGAACTCTAATTGCACAATAGACACCGCCCTCGCCTCTGGAATTGCGTCGTCTTGTGAGAAGATGCGCATATCCGGCTGCGGTGAAATGATTCGCGCACCGGCGCCCAACCTCGAGTTTCCTTTGCCAGCCATGTTCACAGGGGTCACCGTCCCAACTCTGCTCGGCGACACCCCGCCACTTGAAGAAACATTTGGGAGCACACTCTCTGCTGATGCCGAACCTGATACGGAGAGTTTCCTCCGCCGGCCCCCTCGCCTGGCAGAACCGGTGGCGAGAATCGTTGATGATAGTGTCGGGAAGCCCTCCCTCGACGCCCCACGCCCGCGAAGTGATCTGCGCCTCGCCGTGCCGCCCTCCCCACCTCCGCGGCTGCTGAAGGCACTGAGAGAGGCCTTTCGCCGGCTGCTGCCAGACCTGCCGCGGAAGGACTTTGCTGGCAAAGGCGCCGCCTTGGTTGCCTCTGCACTCCCATCCGTCTCTTCCCTGGGTGGAGCAGTGGTGAGGCCTCGGGTGTGTGGAACCTCCTCCGTCTCCTCCTCACCTCCGCGAGGCCCTCCCCCTGGCAGCTGCGGCATATATCGCAGGTAGGACAAGGCCAGATCCACAGCCTCAGAGACCTTGACGAGAAGGCGAGGGTGGTCGAGGTCGCTTTCCCTCAACGGGAATCCAATATCTCTAACCGGATCGAGCAACTTGGCAGCGCCTTGTGTATCACCACGTGCTTTCAGGGAAACCTGCGCGGCAGCGAGCGTTGCCTTCCCAAGCCTCCCAACGTGATTCAGCGCATCCAATGCGCATTGCTGCATTGCCTGGCACTCCCGCTGTGCGGCGTCCAGCCTTCCCTGGGCCTCGTAGCGTTCGTTGGTGAGCCGTGCCTGCAAGCACGAGAGCTGCTCCTCCGCCTTGTGCACGCGATAGTCGTCGGCGGTAGTGTCCTGTGCACTGCAGCCGATGTCACGGGTGAGCCGCCGCACGCACCGCAGACCACCACGCCTCTCCTCGTCGGTGACACGTGTGACCGCCTCATTTACCTGCGCAACCAGCGAGAAAAGGAGCTCGCGGTGCTCTCGTTGGGTCTTCTCCACGAGCCGGCCGAACGCTTGATGCAACCGCCTCCGATCGATTACCGACAAGTGCCGCATGGCATCCTGATGAACTGCATACAGCGCACGCAGTCCGTGATCTTGTGCGCTCTTGAGCTGTGTCCCAAGTCGGAGCAAACTATCCCGCGACATCCGCAGCACATCTCCAAATGAGGACTGGTTAACGAGTGATTTGATGTATGGGTCGTGTGGGGTGGTGGTCGTGAAAGGTAGGTGGAAGGGAAAGTCAGGCTGGATGAAGGGGTACATGAGCGTACTGGCGGAGGTAGTGAAGAAGGTGCCGTGCGTGGTGGATGGGGACCCAGAAGCAGACAGTGAGGTCGAGGTTGCCTCGAGAAGGGAAGTCACCGCAGCTTTCGGCTGGAACGGCTCCGCCTTGTGCTCCTCCATCTGCATGCGCAGAGCCTCCAGCTGCTCCGCGGTGGACTGGTGTAGCGCCTTCATTGCCGCATAGCGACGCTTGTACACAATAACACCCATCTTGTCCTCGAAGGCCTCCTGGAACCGGCGGTCAGGCACCAAGCCCAGCGCAGTGACAACCGCGCCCTCGTTTTCACTATTACCACTCTCTAACTCCGCACACCCACGCGCGTATACTGGTGGCAGCATGCGCACAAATCGCTGCAGCCTTAGCAACTCCTCCGCCTTCCCCTCCACCTGCGCCTGCGCCCGTGCTGCGCGCTGCTCTACTGCAGCGAGATGCCGCTCAAGCCGAAGAACCTGCGCGTGGGCCTCCGCCGCACGCTGCTGGAGAGCCTTCCGCTCTGACCCAGCCCTCTGTGCCTCCAGAGCCATCTGCTGGATCACCTGACTGCCGTGCCGATACTCGCCGTCAAGTTGTCTAATCATGTCCTGTGCCCGCTTCAGCAAGGTCAGCGTGGACGTGGATGGGTTGCCATCAAAGGTGGCACTGGGTGCCCATGGCCTCGTAATCGCGGAGACTGTGCTATCGGGCCAGTGAACGTTGTGGGAACGGGTCGCAGTGGCCTGACGTATCTCGCTGGCGATGCCGCGCAGCAACTCGTCCACGTCGCCGTAGCCACCTTGGTTCGTGAATGTAAGCGGATAAGCTCCGCTCGGCAGAGCAATGTTGGGTGAGTGCGGTGAGTTCTCGTTCATTGCATAAACAGGGGGAGGGATAATAAGCCACTTTTCGGCTCTTATGGTAAATATGGTTGGATGTGAAGAAGTAGGAGATGGAGGAAGATCGAGTGATACGCAGTGAAATACAGCTAAACAGAATTGATAGTGTTGTGGTATTTGGGTCCTCTTTCATCCAACTCACCCGCTCTTCCAGTCGTAGTGTGGACTGCGTGCGTAAGTAAGTGCATACATATGCATTTATATACATATATACATAATGTATATGTATATATGTATATAGCGGTATGTGTATTATTCGCAAAAAGTAACTATTTGATGTAATTGTTTTAATAGTAATGTCTGTGGATGTCGGCCATGAGGTAGAAAAGAGACAAAAGAAAAGGCCCCGCTAGTGTCTATTCCCATCCAGTTGTACTCCCACACATGCACGCCAACACACACACAGATGCACAGATGCGAACATTGCAGACGGCTCTCAATTTGTGCTCCTAAATCACACCTCTTTGTGCAGCCCTAGTGAGTGAGATTATCCCGTCCCATTACTCCCCCATATGGACCTCGTCAGATCTCTACACTCATGACTCTACTTGAGCGCATACATCTTCACAGGGAACAAATCAGCAGGCCAGTTTTCCTGGAGGCCCTCCTTGATAACTTTCACGCCAGCTTCTGCGAAGAGGTGCTTGTAGTGGAGATCAGAGCGCGTTAAGCTACTGTCGTCCTTATCCACAAGAAAACTATCAGACGTCGCGCAGTTCTCCTTGAAAAAGATGTATCCCCGAGGGGTGAGAGCCTTCGTACAGTTGGCAAAGAACTTGATGAAGTCGGCGTCTGTGAGGTAAATTGCGGCCCACTGGATAACAATCACGTCATACTTGCCAGGATACAGGGTGGCAGTTTCCATAGAAGAGAGAATATACTCACCGACTGGCAGGCCTGCCAGTTCCTCCTTGGCCTTGTCCAACATGTGTGGTACAGGCTCCAGCACGTCAGTGGTAGCGTACATCTTCGTGAGAAGATTCTTCGAGATGCGGCCGATACCAGCACCACAGTCGAGAGCAAAATCCGTTCCGTGGTCAGGCAAGGACTTGATGAAGGCCATCGACTGGCTGATGTCGTCATCGTGGACGTGCTCCATGCCGCCCAGTACGCCGCTGACGGTAGGCGGTATGTTCTTCCAGTACTCTAGTGCTTTGCCATACCACCCCTTCTTCGGGTCGTACAGGTCACCGGTGAGCTCCCGCTCCCACATCTCGTCGGCTGACCTGTAGTTGCGACCCTCCGTGTCGCCACCAGAGATAGGAGGTGCACCACTCCTGCCATCTGCAGCCGTCCTATTTGACATGGTACGTGCTGCGCTAGTACAAATACCAGGGATTGTACGTCGAAGAGTCCCGATTACTGGCGATAGAGGCTTCGTGGCTGCTCGAGTTGTTCGTAACGTTTTGTTTGTTCAAAACTACAATTTTAGTGTCTACCCTCAACTGAAGCACTAACGGAAACAAAATGGTAAATAAAATAAAAAAACGAGAGTAAGAATTAGTGAAAAGCTGTGTAGGCGTGGCTCACCGATCATGGCCAGTAGACTGCAGAAAGAAAGAAAAACACGTCATCAAAGGGAAGCAATGAAGAGTTCGGGGGGCCGCAGTCGACACCAAGGAAGAGAGATACTTCGCCTGCTGCGTAAAGAGTTATTAGAGAATAAGAGACACAAACCAAAGCAAAAAAAAGGTCCCGATGGAACGAGTAGATAGCGTGCCTACTATGCGAGTAGCACTATCATACGGGGGTACTCGGGCTCCCACGCACTAGCAATCTCTAGGGTACTCCCTTTTGTTGGTCGGCTGAGATGAGGGCTGGTGCCGCTGACATGGCTACTGAAGCGCCACGCGACTGTACAAAGGAGAACTGGAGGGTAGCGAAGTAGCCCGGTGGGTTGTGTGTACGGACGCTGCTGGTGGATACGAGGATGGAGGGAGTACGTTGCGAGGTGTCCCTTGCTGGTGGTGTGCAGTGGGCATTGCAACAGAGTTTGTGTAGCTGCCTGCGTGGTGTCGCATAGCGGGTGTGGTAGCGCTGGCGGTTGTGAAGATGGCCTCGATTTGAGACTTGGCCGCGTCCTGATCCATCCAACGGTGCCCTGCTGAGGGATACGCGCCGGGTGACATGCCTGGAGTCACCCCGAAGTACCGCACATAGTAGTTCGGCTCAACTTCCTGCTCCAGGAACTGGCGATCCTCATCTCTGTCGACGGCAAAGAGGGCGAGAGCAAGGAGCACCAAGAAGATAGCACCGGGCACAACGACAAAGACAATGGCAGCCACAGTGCTATCATACGCAGCACATACCCATGGCATCGTTGCTCCAAGGAAGAGCACAGACGGCAAGAAGCACCAAGCAAACACGAGGAGCGTGGCAATGTGCCGAGATGACAGGTTGTAAAAGGGTTCCTCCATGTAAAACAAGGCAAAGAAGGCGCAGCCCAAGACCAGGATAGCACCGTGCACAGCGGATCCGGCGATCGCCACATTCATTGCTGTACGGTCCATATCCAATGGGAGAAGTGAAAGAGAAGAATGGCAGTGAAGCCGATGTACGTGTGCAAGAAAGTGAGCCGGGGACCCACAAAAGAAGATGTACTTGTAAGCGAATATGCCTATATGGGAAAACAGGAAACCAAAATATCTATGTTTGACCTGGAGAGGATGGTGTAGCTACAAAAATAAAATCGCTTTTTCAGTCGTTCTTGTTTCTCTTGATGTTGGTGACTGATTGTACTCTTGTGATGACTGTGAATGGCGCTGGTCATTCATAACAGATGTGTAGAGACAGGAGAACGCGAACTAAGAAAAGTGACGGTCGCTTGGAACAGTGTACTGGTAATTATGTGTCTTGTTTCTCTTCAGCACGCAACACTTTGAAAGAGTGTCTCCGTGTTTCACCTCCAATCTCACTTTTAAAAAAACAGAAATCAGCAAATATGAAGTCAGTTAAAAGCAGAGGGAGAAAACTGCAGTGCATCTGGACGAACATGTAGGAGAGGTGGGTCAAATGCATTATAGGCTGTCCCCCGTTGAAGATTGCTGCACACCCCTCCTCCCTTCTCAGCCCATGCCCGCTTGATGCCAGATAGGGGGCTCAGTGGTGAAACGCTTTACGCCTAGTGTTACAGTCCGCGTCGTTAATGAAGCCCACTTGGCCTGTACGTGCATCTCCTACTGGGCGACCATTACCCGGCGCTGCTTAGGGGCCTTAACCGACCCAAGTGCCTCTGCCCCTTGCACTAGCACATAACGCGCTGCCCAAGCAACAATGAGCATCACAACGGTGATCGCCGCTGCGAATGTGTTCGCAGCGGCGATGCCTTGGGTAGCTGGCTCAGTCGGTCCCGAGACCACGACCTTCAGCATCCCATTCCCATCACTCACAAATGCAGAGAGTACGGAGGCCTCCGCATTCAGAGAAAACCGGCGCTCCGGGAGTTGCACCACTGCCTGCACTTCGTTCCCGCTGGAAGGAAGACCGACAAAGCTGAAAGTGTGAGTAGCGTCAAGGGAACCGGAGCGGATCACGGTGCCAGTCCTGCCATCGACCACACGCAAAGCGACGAATGGCGCGACCTCGTTGTCGACATCCACCCAGCCCGCGATCGCATGCTTATTATCGCCGCGCTGGGCAGCGGCGAGCACTCCAAAACTGGACACACAGAGAAGTGCCACTGCAAAAAGCGCCCCGACCTGAGCAGACTTGATGGTCATAGCGTACAAACTCCCAGTAATATTCCCACCGATTCCCCTGATATTGACCTTCTTCCTCTGATACAGCTCCGAGCGATGAGTGTATGTGTGTTTTTGCTTTTCCTCCTATGTGATCGATCCTCTTGTTTTGATGTTGTTGTGTTTGTTGGTGATACTTGTGCATTGTGTGTGTATATGTGTGTATTCAAAATCAAGCATTGGAGTCGTGTTCAAATCCATAAGCGAAAGAAAGGGAGAAAGCACTGATCGATCTGGTGTAAAAAGCGCGCCAATTACTCAGCATCCAAATGTCCTCCCCATCTGGTGTCAGCGGATGACTGCCTAAGATCAACTGTCTATAAAATACCTGTTTTGCGCGCGTTGGGAACTTTGATGTTGTCTGTAGATTACTAACAATAATGTGTCTATGGGCACAGTGACACTACAGACACATAAAAGCACTCGCCAACTCGGGCCTCTCGAGTACCCCTCACTCGCCCGCCCCCCGCCCCAATTCCTTTCTGACAGGCCTCCCTAGCTGTGGTTCTTTGTTGCTGTTTGTTTCATGCTGATTATTTTCTCTCTAAGTTCTGTGTGTGAGTGTTGTCGTCGTAAGCATATATATATATATATATAACGTCACATTGGGCCAGCTCTCTGATTCGAGGTGTCGAGTATTAATGTTCTCCGCCACACTCGCACCGTGATGACTACAACCTTGGTCTGGTGTCTCCCACACACAACGCACGTGGTGTTAAATCTGATGTCGCCCACCACATAGAGGAAGAAGTAGGTACTTGGCTTCCATATATACACCTCTGCCGCAGCGCAAAACCACTAATGCCAGAATGATAGAAACACTGCTATATCTTTTTCAAACCTCTTAATATTTACTTTTTCCCTCATTATCCATGTCGTCCAAAGACGAGCATGACCAACAGTGGGTCTTCACGACCACATACATTCATGTATATAAACATACGTATATAGAAAGAGAAGTTCTATTCATATCGATACAAACATATAGCTTACGTTTATATGTGTGCGCGAGTGAAAAACAATTGACAGCACCGATAACACACAGGCATCTATCCCCGATAATTGTGGAGCCCCAAATTAAAATCTATTTGCGGATGTATATATATATACATATATATATATATATGCATGGCTGTGTGATCATATACGGGGTGCTCTACCTGTACTCACTCACTCGTCTCTCACTTCATAGCAGTCAGGAAAGAAAAGAAAAAACAAAACAGACACAGAGCAGCGTCACTCCGTCATCAACGCAGCAAACACCCAGCGTGAGGATGGGGGGAGGTGAAAGGGGGGGGGGGCAAAACGAAGGAAAGGGGGAAAAAAATGAATACGAAGGCAAAAGAAAGCGAAACAGCCATAGGAGGTGGCACTTACACACATGCACGTGAGTGATGGGCTACCAGGACACTCCCCTGGTCACGCATTCATAGTCTTCGTGCATGTGTTTCCTATGGTTGAAGGTTTGGGTTCTGACACAGCACAACCTTTCCCCTCGCTCTGAGTCCAACGGTTGCCGGCATTTAACTGAGCCGATGTTGTCTGTGATGGTTGCTTTGTCGCCGGATGTGCACCTACCAATGGCTGCTGCACTGCCTGGGCGATAGAGGCGGGAGAAGAAGCGGATTGGCCGTCGTACGTGAATCCCACCATCGGTGAGTACTCACTGCCCTGCTCCATGCCAGTAACGTGGATTGGTAACTGTGTAAATTGGTTATCAAAGTTATTCACTACCTCTGAGTCCGGCACAAACGGCGGCTCAATTTCACGGCGATAGAGCTTATCAAAGTCAATATCATGGAAGAAGCTGTGTTGTTTAAACTCCTCCACATTCTGCAGGCGTGACTCCGCGTTCCGATCGATGAGGCGGCGAAGAAGGTCTTTCCCTTCATCGGAAACATGCGGAGATTCTGGGAATACGAGCGGGTTATCAAGGATCATATCGTACATGAGGGTCTGGTTGTCGTCGTAAAAGGGAGGGATGCCATAGAGCATCTCATACAGCATGATCCCCAGAGACCACCAGTCCACTGCCCTGCCATGTGGATTTCCAATGAGGAACTCGGGGGCTAGATACTCTGGTGTCCCACAAAATGTTTTCGCGCTGGCCCCCTCCACATTCATCTTTGCTAAGCCAAAGTCCGTAAGCCTTATATGGCCCTCCTTATCTAAGACCGCGTTTTCAGGCTTCAAGTCACGATATATAATATTCAAGCTATGCAGATACCCGATCGCCAGGCCCAGCTCCGCAGTGTAGAACTTGGCGCGATACTCATCGAAGGTGACAACTTTGTTCAGGTGGAAGAACAGCTCCCCACCAGCGAGGAGATCTAGGATCATGTAAAGCGCATCCTTCGTCTGGAAGGCGTAGTGCATCTTTACAATAAAAGGGTGGTTGATGGTCTGGAGGATGGACTTCTCAGCAAAAATATGCTTTGTAACGTTTTTGCGCTCCACCATTTCCTTATTCATTGCTTTCATGGCGTACGTTTCATTAGTGCCATTCTTCCGTACCTGGTACACACGGCCAAACGACCCCTTCCCAATCACCATAATGGTCTTAAAGTCACTGAGACTGACCCGCTCTGGAGTTTGAGATGGGAATACGGTAGTTTCTTCGTCATCCTCACTGACCGGGCCGCTGACCTGAAGATAGTTTGTATTGTTCAGGTTGAAGCGGCGCATCTTTTCTACCCATGTTGCCTTCTCCAACTCACTTGTAGCAATGAAGATATACGCCTTCTTCGCGCTCTGCACCGCCCACGCGTACGGGGCCAGCTCAGCAGAGTCCGCAAACTTGGCATCGGTCAGGTTTACGCAGCTGAGTGGCAGGTTGTCCGAGCTTCGAGGTTTCGTCTCCCAATTGTAGAGCATACAGCCTCGCAGTTCAAAATAAAAGGTTCGCTTCGAGGAAGGGAACTGGCCCCCCGTCCTTTGCAAGTAGCCCGAATGGTCGAAGTCGGGCATTTTGGAAGCGAATGAGTCGTAACGGTACAAACACGTGCACTGTTGAATATCCCTTTTGTTGTTGTTTACTTTATTTCTTTTAGTTTTCTGTAGTGTTTCTGTAAAAATACTGGCAGTTCACTCGCTCGCTCTGTGCCGTTCGCTACGTGTGCTTGCGTTTGAGGCTGTCACTGCCCTCTGCTATCCTAAAGAGAACGTATACAAAAAACGGTAGAGTGTCATGGATGAGTTATTGAGAGAAAGAAAAAAAAAGGTTCGTGGTAAGGGGGAGAGACACATGGCGTGTCAACTCTCATTTTTAAGTCACGTTCGAGCCAATGCTCATTGTATAAAAGCAGTGCATCGAAGTCTTGTGGCAATATTCATTCTATGTACGCTCCTGTGGGAGTGGGAGAAGAAACTGGAACTGGTGCTGTGTCATTTCCCACCTACTGCACGTGATGCATCTATGAATCTGTCGAGGCATCCGTGTGGAGTGCCTCTAGTGCGCGCCGCGCGCAGTCCATTAGGTGAGCCCGGTACGCCTTCGCCAGACGCTGGGCACGATCATCGCACACCGCCGTCACCCAGCACACAAAGTACCATCGTAACAAGCACAGCTCCTGACGCTTGCGCTTGGTGTGCAAGTAATCGAGTGCCTTCACTCTCTGGTGGTGCTTACAGATCACCGCCACCTCAGACTCCTCAGAGTGATGTATGTGAGATCGACTGTCAGATTCCACAAGCGCCAGCGCTGCCTTCCTTTCATCTGTGACTGGTCTCACAGCTGCCAGTGGCTCTCTCAGCTCTACTGCCTCCAGAGGGACGCCACTCCGCTGGCACGATGTCGCTGCACCGATGCGTCTCCGCCTCTGCATTTCCAGGGTCCTTCCCCGCCAATGCAGCAAGGACCACCGCGACTGTTGCAGTGCGTGGTAGCTGGCTGCAGCGATGCACATCTCCTCCCACAGTGTCTCCCGTGCGTGCGGTGCCGCTGTATGTGAAAGCTCCAACTGAATCGCCTGCACTATAAAGGCAACGGCATGGTGCTGCTCCAAGTACAAGTTCGTATGCTGTGAAGAGTGATCAGGCAGAGGTACCACCGCGTGATAGGAGGTACTGCTCATGGCTTGTGGCATCGATGCCATCGTTGGCCGCGGGTCCGATGGCTGAGCCACTGCCAGCATTTCACTGCCGCGACGCGGTTGGCGCAATGGCCGGGAGCACGCGACTACATGTGGAGCTGGAGGCGTGGTGGTGAGTCCATACAGCAAGAACGGGGGACGCCCATCTAACGTCCCGCGACGCCGGACTGCCCGCTGCTGCCGGTGCTCTTCGGCTTTCTCATCCTCAAGCTGCTGCGCACGTTGTCCCTCTCGACGGGCTCTCTCCTCTTCGCGCCTCCCTCGTGCGGCTTGCCGAGCAGCCGCCCGCTGTTCCATGCGGATAACAAACCCTGGCGCTGTGGTGTGGACAGAGTGTGCTCGGGTGCACGTGGTCGCTTGCAAAGAGAATGCCTGGCCATTAGACGGTCCTGCGCTTTCGAGCTGTGGCCTGGTGTCAGTTTTAAGCTGCACCGCCGCCTCCCTGCTCACAGGCATTGGGGAACCTACCTTGGTGAGCTTTGACCGGGGACGTGCGGAGGTGCACCGAGAGTCACCAGTGGGTTGGTGACGCCGCTGCTGTTGCGGGGGTGGGGACACAGACACCGATTGCGCAGAAAGGCCGCAAGCGCTGTCTGAAGGCCCGCTACCAAGCGTCTTTGTGATATGCCCCTGTGTTTTCTCATCAAGACGGCGGCGCGAGAGCAGCTCGCGTACGTACTGCAGATCGTCGTCTGCAAGCCCTTCCAGCACGCCGGCTGATGGCTCCAGTTTGTCGTTTGTGTCACTTCCCACTGGGAGAATGGAAAATGGGCCTACGTCTTCACCCAATTGCGATGCCCACCAACTCCGCTGAACCTCCCGCATAGCAACATCCTTCTTTGTTTCAGTCTCCAGCGCGGATCCAGCGACAGCGTAAGGGAGCAGGTGGCTCTTCACTTGCTCCGCAGAGCGGTCTACAGGAGGCACACTCTCTACTGTTGGAAGGTAATGCACAACATTGTGTGCACACATGAGCGTGGACGCCCCAACAGTGTCGACTTCCGCCACTGGGGAATGTGTGTCATTCCCCATGCCATACTCCACTATTGAGGTACCCCAGTCAATTATGGTGGCCTCCTCCTCACTCAACGCGTTGGTGTCGTCATGTCGAGTGCTCCCCGTCCCCTCCTTCACAAATTCCACACCAACAGGAAGCACTGTTGTAGTGGCCAGGCATCGCGGCGCATCCTCAGCTGAAGTGCAGGAAGTAGGTTCGCGAAAGCTCCACAATCCAGACATTGGTTGCGTATCTGCCGAGGGTTCTATGGCTATGAAGCGCCCTATGAATCTGTAGACGGGGGTCTACTGATTGCTGAATTTGAAATACTGTGGGGACTGTGTTGTTGCTGTTTCCTCGACGAGGGGGAGGGGTAGTGGCATTGCAAACCGAAGGCAAAGGGAAAAACAAGACTACGTTTCTGCATGTGTTCAGGTGAGAGCGGGGTGGTGGATACAGTGGTTGGGTCGTTGTGTTGTTGCTGTCTCAGGATGCGCATTTGGATAGCAATACCTCCAGACCAAAAGATCATTCTGTTGTATGTTTCTCTCTCTCGCTCGCTCGCTCCTGTCTTTCCTCTGCATGCAGAGGCCGCCCTTCTCAATGGAGACGAAGCTAATTTTTTGTGCGTTGTGTCTGAGCGTATTGTGGAAGTAGATGGTCTCATCTGTCGTACTCAGTGGTGTCGTAAATAAGAAGTCCAGGACCAAATTTGTGGAGAGAAAATAAGAGGGGAACTGTCACTGCACAGGCCACGCATGTGCCAGTAGCAGTGCAACCTCCTCCCAGCTCTCGTTCGTCGACCCCTTCCATTTTTTGTTGCTACTGGTGACAGTGGTGGTGGTGGCTGGATTTCCTCTGGGCTACTGAAAAACAGTGTAATCGAAGCAACGACAGGAGCCAGTGCTCCACTAGTACACACGTACCACTCAGCTCAGCGCCCTGACTATCGCTTGAGCCTTTGGAGCATCAGCGGTCTTTTTGAGGAAACGCTGAAGAGACTCTTGGGAGACCTGCTCGAGAAAGCGTGCCCGATCACTTTGAATACCAGAATTTACAGCATGCAAAATGGCTTGGTCATTGGCATGGTTACGTTGGGGATTTTCTACAGCCAAACTGATTGTCTTCACCGCGATCAGTGCCTGGCGAGGGGACGCATCATAGACATGGTCGATCAAATGTAGCGGTAGCTCAGTTGCCAAGCTGCTTGGAAACGCACCGCTATTAGCGGTAATCGCATCCTCTAGTGCCACGCGAACGTGGACCAAGTCCGAGAAGAATTTGCCATAGATATGCTCTCTGGTGCTAAGATCCATTTCAGCAGCAGCGCCATCGGCGCCTGCATCCTCTGTCCCCTGACGGTAGCGTGGTGGGCGCCGACCGACGCAGTAATCTGACAGCACATACAGAAGTTCTGGGGAAGTCAGCTTCTGCCCGGTGGAAATCGTCCGTACCAACTTCCAAATATTCCTAAAGCGCTGCTGCTGATATGTGACATCCCTCATGAGGGCTAATTGCATTTTCTCCATTACCGACGATGGAAGCTCTATTCCCGACAGGGACGCGTACCGCCAAATTTTTTCGGCACTGACTACCGTTACAAACTCTGCAACACGATCCAAGCGGGAGACAAGAGACTGCTTAAGCAGCGTAATACTCCCCTTCATATCCTCGCTCTGATCTAGCATCATTTGGTCGATTCTATGCACTGCGTTTAGCAGCTGTCCGACCTGGTCATCGGTATGAAACCGCTCCGTTGCAATAGTGCGTTCAATCAATGCTGATATAAACTCTGGAGATGCACTCAAAAGAGGGAAGCACTCCAGAAACGTTATCACATCCTTGGAATGAACAGCGCCCACATCGTTAGTAGTCTTACTCATAACTCCCTTGACAAGCTCATCCCATAGGTCCGCGTCGCGCTCCTTCAGTCCACTCCGACTAAGCACTGAGGCCAGCGTCGACAGTTCGTTGGTACGCATGTCACCAACACAGGGGGCTAGCTGCCGCAGCATCAGATCCTGCAACTCCATGTTGTCGCCCACACGGCACCGCTGAAAGGCCTGAAGCACCATCACCACCTCCACAGGAGTCATGTCCCGTAGCACCGCCCGCACCACAGTCGCTGTTTCTCCACGAAGAATGTCAGCCGCGTCAGTTGGCTGAATCAAACCCACAGCGTTCGCGAAGAGTGCGACATTCTGAGGAGAAAGTGCGGAGAGGTTCCGCTGGCACCATTGCATAGCTGTGTCGGTGCTCTCAGATGGATGGCAGCGAAAAGTGGCTGCGCAGTTGAGAAAAGTGATGACCGACCTCTCGTCCTGAGTGGACATGTCCAATCGGACCCCACGCACGCGCCTACGTGCCTCACGTTGGATGTACCGGCGTTCCTTCGATGATTTGGCCTGTTTGAACTGCTGCTTCATGTCAGAAAGCGTTTGCGCGTTTTCCGAAAGAAACTGTTCAGGTGCACGACGCCCATCACCGGTGGCTGCTGGGCCATGGTCTCGCGACGATGGACGCATGCCACGGCCACCACGACCACCACGACCACCACGGCCACCACCACGACCGCTGCTGTTGACACCACCATACTGCTGCTGATACTGGCGGGGGCCCTGCCCCCGCCCATGGCTGTACTGCCCTGCACTCGGTCCTTTCTGGAATGAATCGCGCTGCAGTAGAGTTGGTGTCAGGAAGATCAACCGACGCGCAGAGCTTAGTGGAGCCATAAGTGAGCCACGGCTGATGGGAATACAACCACGCAGGAGGCAGTGCATTGAAATCTGTCAGAGAGCCTTCTCTGGGAACAAAGGGACGAAAAGATGAGGTCACCCTCCTTGTGACTACTCTAGGGAGCCAATACTCTGGATACTCTCCTTTCCCTATCGAATCTTGCCTCTTTTTAGCGTACTTGTACTTTTATTTCTTCCTTGATTCTTCCTAATGGCAGCCGGCACCTAGCTGAAAGATAATGTCAGGGAGTAGCAAATAGTAATAAGTACAACGCAATCCACACGTCTACCGCCTCCTCTACATGGCGATAGCAGTTACAGCTACCGCTCTTTGCTTCACATGCTACGACGGCGAAATCTTCAATAGTTTTTTTCTACGTATTCCTCATCACTAAGATGGGTCTTAGATAGGATTCACAAACTGGCAATGAAAGATCAAAAAGAAGGGTGGGAAGAATTCCTCCTCAAAACGCTTAGAAAGCTGAGATGCTACTCATCTGTGAAGCAACTCTTTTTTTTTTTACGAAAAGGGACTTTGCGGACCTGCTGTGTAGTGTGTAGGCACATTGCCAGCAACGAGGTCCTCCAGATAACGCTTGTGAAATGCCATCACATCTACCTCTGATGCTGGGCGTTCGTGGAGCAAAGCCAATACCCACGCATCAAGAAACTCGCTTACTTTCTTCGTTCGCATGTAGGAGTTGTCCTCCAGCTTTTTAGGATGAAAAGTACTGTTGGGAGACAGCTCCTTCCCATCAATGATGTCGTTCACGACCTCCAGAGCGTAGTGCCTAGGGTCGTCGGGGTGATTGTGAAGTATTCCCCGCGCGACGGTCTCAAAAAAATCAACTGTGCCTCCCTGTCGGAGGTAGCTCTTAGCAGCGTCTATCGATTGCTCATCTTTCGTCCACTCTGGGATGCTCATCTGCTGTTGGTGATGTTGTTTGTGTTGTGATTTACTGCTCTGAGCTAAGTAGCGCTTCTTGTGTGATGGATAATAGCAGACACTATCGTATCTTCTCTTCCCTCAATGGTCACCTACAAGAAAGAACAAGGAGTTTTGATATAGATGAGGAAGTTAACTAGCTGGGTACGTTTTTTTTCTTTCGGGCAACGGCTATCAAGGAGGGAAAGCATGCACCTGGAACCGAGTGGGGACGTAAGAAAAAAAACGGTAGATATTTGTTTTTCTTTGTATTTCCACTTTTACCTATGATGTGCAGGGCGTTCTGTTCACACTATGCACATCTCTCTTTTCATTTTTATTTTTTGTTTTGGTGCGTCGCCGTCGCATTGTGCCGATTCCCAACTTTGAAGCGTGAGAATCGAGCAGCTAGCCGAGTGCGATGCGCTCTCTCAATTCTCCATTTACGGGAGTGCAGTGGGTATCACATGAGGGTTATGCACACTTTGAGCAAAGGATAATATATGCATACGTATATATATATATATTATATACTTGAGAAGGGGCAAATAAAATGCTCACAAACATCGTACAGCACATCATTCCTCATGTACTTACACACCCAACTCGAGCGTTTTGGTATCCACCTCCGTACAGACGCGTGTGTATAGGCAATTTCCATCGCAGTGCTCTCGAGCAAACAAAAAAAAAAGAACAGTGATACTCTCTGCCTCGCCTTGGTTTTGTGTAAGAGTGTTCTGCGTGGACCATTTTCCCATATGTTGGGCTCCCCACTGTGAGTGTGGTACCATTCATCTGTAAGGGAATCACACAGCATTCTCTGGTGTCTGCACAACACACAGATCTACACACTCACGCGCGGCACAATGCACATTCCTTCCCACGTTTTTTATTTGATTGTCCCTACACGTGACATAGTCACTGCACCACTGCTGCGCTTTTCTGGCGCTACTGTTGTGGGGGCCCGCCACCACCGTGGGGACCACTGCCCCTGCCCCTGCCGGCGCCACGCTGCCCCCCATAGAAGCGCCTGGGACCCCCATGTCCCCGCTGCCTATCTATCTGGGGGCCCCCATTGCACCCCTCTTCGAGAAGTGACGCAGTAGCCATCCCATCCTGTTGCTGCTGCCAGTTTAGTCGACCGAGGCTGCGGTTGCCATGACACGTGGATGGGTCTGGGTCGTCCCAAAGGTCATCAGCGTCACGGTGATGGGGTAGCCGGTGGTCAGTAACATTGTTGTTGCGATGCTCGTGATAATTGGCGTGCCGCGCGAAACGTACGTTCACCGCTTCGCTGATGGCAAAGTTCCCCACATCACTGGTGGCGCCACTCCTGCCGCGGCCTCGCGGCGCACCATGCCCCCTGGCCCTTCCTATGCCGCCTCCACGCATGCCGCGACGGCTGCGTCCTGGG
Source organism: Ecitophya simulans (assembly GCA_027574965.2). Classification (NCBI taxonomy): domain Eukaryota; kingdom Metazoa; phylum Arthropoda; class Insecta; order Coleoptera; family Staphylinidae; genus Ecitophya; species Ecitophya simulans. The sequence goes on from JAODGE020001668.1 coordinate 44,167, forward strand.
TGAGCACCGCCAGCGCGGCCTCCATGGTGCACAGGCTCGTCATCCATGTATGGGTAGGCAGCGTGATTGTGTGGCTGTGGGAAATCTGCAGGGTGAAAGTAGTAGTGTTGGTCGTCGCGCTCCTGCTGCGGCGGACTTGGAGGCGCGAGATCGTCGTGAAAATACAAGTGAGGACCCGGCGTTTGTTGGATAGGCTGCGGTGAGGCCATTGGTGGGGACATGATGCGTTGGTTCGGGCTCGGGCTGCCGGTGGTCTTGCGGAATAAAATCTTCGAGAGATGCACCGCCTCACTGTAGACCCTCTGGGTGTTCGCGTAGTGTTCCACCACCCGTTGAAGCACCTCCTCAACATTTTCGCTGATGATCTTCTCTGCGACCTGGCTGTTCTCCCAGCATAAGTAAGTGAGCGCCTTCAGGGCGTGCACGATCAACTTCTCCGTAGTCAAGTGCGAACGCATGGCATTGACAATGAGAGGGATTGCCCCAGACTCGGCAAGCAATTGCCTATTGCTCTCGGAGTTGAAGGCAAACTGAGAAATTGCCCTGCATGTGGACTTTTGCAGCAGTGGACTGTTCTCATGAATGCGCATCGCCTTCAGGATCTCGGGGATGGCCTCGACAGCTACTCGCTCCTTGATGTGCGTATTCCACGCCAGTGTACCAAGCACGGAGCAGCCGAGCTCCAGCATGCGCAATCGCTCGAAGTTATCCATGGCATGTATGACAAACTTCACCCCATCAAGGTCGAAGATCTGCTGCTGAGCCACAGTGTTGTCAAAAGCCAGCGCGCTGAGGCCGCCGCACGCGTTTAGTTGTACCTTGGGACTCTTCTGGTGCATGCGCATTGCAGACAGGAGTAGAGCAACGCCATCCAGCTCCGTGACCGCCCTGTTCAAGTTGGCGTGCTCGTATGCAAGATGTGCCAGAGCATTGCAAGTCTCCTGCTGCACCAGTTGAATGTGCGGAAAGTTCCGCATCGCATTCACAACCGCTTGGGCACCGTTCAGTTCATAGAGACAGTCTTTATTGGCGGGAGACACCAACGAGAGCGTCACGATGGCGCGACAGGCCTCCTCCTGCACCTCGTTCACGTGCTCATGACGACGCATAGCTGCAATTATCTGCTCCAATGCACCAGTCGAGTCCTCCAAAGATACATTGCTGATGTTAGCCAACGCGCGGCACGCGTGTTCCTGCACTTCGTGATTATTGGGGTGGTTTCGCATCGCATCAACTACAACCTTGTAGCCGCAGTTAGATGTGATCTGCGCCGCATTTCCCTCGTTAGTCCACGACAGATAGGACAATGCGACACAGCCGTGCATCTGGGCCCGGTCGTAGCTCGGGTGCTGCTCCATTCCCCGAATGATGAGTGGGATTACTCCCCTAGCGCTCATCTCGTCACGATACTGTTCACAATTGAATGCAACCTGGGCCATAGCACGGCACGCGTTCTTCACAAGTCCTGAGCTCGTATAGTGCTCTTCGAGTGCCTTCATGATCACTTGGACACCACCCAGTCGCACAACATCCGCTTTTAAGTCGCTATTCCAGCACATCGTGCCAATCGCCAAGCAGCCGTTTTCTTGCAGCCTCGCCTTTTTTCCACGGCGCATCGCGTCCACAATGAGCGACACACCCCGGTTGTTCACGATGACCTGCTGCCCTGCTTGGTTGTTGAAGGTCAGTCCGGAGAGTGCCGCGCACGCTGTCATTTGTAGGTCTTCGTTTTCTGGATACTTCCGCATGGCATTGAGAATTAGCAGGAGACCACCAGATTCGGTGATGCTGGCCGTTATGACCTCGGAGTCGAACGAAAGGTACGAAATTAAGCTACACGCCTCCTCCTGGATACTGGCATTGTCCTCATACACACGCATCGCATCCAGTACTCGCGGCACGCACTTAGTTGAGTATATCTTGGGTTTCATCTCCTTCACGTTGATTGCCACACCGCTAAGGAAGTGGATGCATTCCAATGTAACAAGTTCAGATTTTGTGCTGTTGAACAGGGAAGACACACAGTCCCAGTCAATATACTGTGACCGCGGCACGTTGCTGAACACTCGCAAGACATGGCAGCAGAGCATCTCAGACTGCTGGAAGCGACCCAGCACGTTGGCAAGATGCATCATCATTGGCGATTCCGGGTCAATCTTGCTAGCAAGTCCAGAGCTGCTCACGTTGGCGACAATCCGGGCAGCGTAGATAGCCGTCTCCTCGTCATCCAGGTGGTCGTGCAGCACCGCACTCACAGCGGCGATGCCGTCGGCGTCGACAAATTCGCTATTTGCCTGCGCAAACCGGTGCGGCAATTCTTTGCAATAAGATGTGAACTCAGCAAGTGCGCGGGTAGCTGATTTTGCAATCACACTGTCGCTGCTGTGCATGTTAAGTACTTTGGCGAGTTGGGTAATGCCGTCGCCTATATCGTACAGATTGAAGTGCGAAAGCAAGGAGCAAGCCGCTGCAACCAGCTGCCGATTATGTGGGAAGTCAGTGAGCCCACGAACAGCGACCTGTGGTACTTCAAATTCGGAAAATATGGACAAGGTTACATCATCGGTGCAGTAGTAGTGAATCAACGCACACAGCCACTTGATAAAGTCCTTCCAGTTTGGGTGCTCCTGAGCAATCTTCGTAATGCTCTCCACCATCTCCTCAACATCATCAGGAGGCAAGTCTGTTGTAATGCAAGTGTTTAGGATGTAGCTGATGTTTTGAGCAGAGCTAGTCTCCGTAGAGGTATGCAATCTATTCTGGAGAAGCTGGATACGCTCCGCCGGTGTAGGTGCCTGGGCGGACAGTATAGTGTACTGCGCTGTGTGCACCTGGTCCGCGCGAAGGTCTTGCGCGGGCGATCCCGTCGCTACCTTCATGAACAACTCTTCCATTATATCCGCAGGGCACTCTGACGGGGAAATCCTCCGCGTGTGAGGAGAGAGAGAGAAAAAAATGAACCAAATATGAATATATTATGTGACTAAAACACACGTATAGGCCAGTTATCCGTAATTTGTTGCAGGTGTCATGGTGAGTGTGCCAGTGAAAGAGGAAATGAATGAGCGAAAGATGGTAAGCTAGCCACGATAGCAGAAAGACAGCTCTCTCTCATTCGTTCGCCTTGGCGGCACCGAGTAATAGAACGTAAAACTAGAGAGGGTTGATGCGGAAAAAAAAAGAGTTTTGTAGACAAGCATATTCCTTTGGAAAACGCTTTAAAGAAAAAATAACGTTGCGTGACATGAACAATAGAGGGTTTAAAACATGACGGTTACGCTTGTAGGAATACCATTATCGGCGCCGAAGGAGAAACAAAAGCTGGCGCTTATGCTCATGTATAACGGAGGGGGGGAATGTATGCGGGGTTAGTGGTGTGTTTTGCAGCTAAGCACCGACCAACCTTCACCATCAGAACCGGTAAGTGCTGAAGCTATATATATATACAGCTATCGCACAGTCGACCCTTGAGGAGGCTGCCACGACTTTGGTAGAACACCGGCGTCTAAATCCAGCCGGCTAAACTCACGCCTATCGGGTGGTACGCTGTCCAGTGACTCGGCAATTATATCCTGCAACGCCGGCATCGTCCATCGCTTCTTCGTGTTCGAGGAATCCACGTGCGCCTTCCGGTAGTGCTCCACTACATCGTCTAGGATGGCATCCCAGGAGCCATATTGATCCACTACGTCCACAACACCGCCATGCGGCAAGAGCACATAGGTGACATTCAGCCCACGCACCCGATGGATCGTGTGACTGTATGCCCAGTCATAGTTAACCGGCCGCGGTGCAAAAAAGCCTTTGCTCAGTTTCACCAGTAAGTCTGAAGTGTAGAAAATCCCAGATGGGACATGGTAAAGCCCAATCATGTGCATTGTGTGACCAGGGATCTTGATAGCTACCCAGTCATCAAACCCACATGGAAGTGACTGCCCATCCTTCAGGGTAGCAACTACGGGCGGGAGACAATTCCAATAGGGCCCAAACAGGCCTTGTGACCATAAAAAGGGATCCTCAGCTGAGCGTCCCAGACGACGTCCAACGAATAAACTGATCGAGGCTTCAACAACCATATGAATACGGCGCTTCCACCCAGAATAGCAAGTCTCCATGTTGGTCGGGCGAACAACAGGAGTGCCGAGTTGTGTATACGCACCAGCAGAGCCACTGTGGTCAATGTGGCAGTGAGTCGCAACCACAAGTTTGAGATGCTCTTTCAGTGACAGATTCGTATTTCGCGAGGCGCTTAGTACCTCCTCAATGTAAAACTGCACGCGCCGGAAATCCGATGGAAACCCGCTGTCGAGTAAAATGAACTCCTTCTTCTCCACGTACTCAACGAGGTACAAGGTTGACATGAAGCCAGACACGCAATGCACGTTTATCGGCTCATCCTGCACGCCGCGAGTGACGACGCAACTAGCAGAGATCTCATTCCCTGGTCCGCGTAGTCGCAACGGGCCTCCAATGAACTTGAACTTCTTCGGTCCCTGTGAAAAAAAAAGGCTGCTCAGTCTCCCCATTGCGGTGACTGAGTAGCAAACTCTTTTTTACGGAGAAAAAGTCTTCGCCGGTTGCATTAAAAATGCGTGCATATCGGCATTCGTAAGTATATTGTGGCGAGAAAGCAGAGTAAAAAAGGGGAACACAAGACCGGAGCAAGAGTTACCGTTGGAAAAGGAGTGAGTGTCGCACTAGTACTGCAGAACAACACCACACTAGGGCAAGCTAGCATCGGGGGGGGGGGAGAAAAACAGTTGTGCGTATACATATTTTCTGTTTGTATACGAGTAATACTTTCGCTTCTCATCATGCGTGTGTGTCGGTGCGGCAGACGTCGCGCACAACACTTACTCACATCCCCTCCCTAAGGTGCGGAAGTATAATCGGAAAAGAGTTGACTATATATTTGCACTCAGTTTTTTTTTGTGAGTAGATGTTGCTGGAGTGTGTATATTTTTGTCTTCGCTTGCAGATGGGTTTTAGGTAGCAATTTGCCACACCATGGAAAAAGATATGAAAATACACCGATAGGCTGGAAGTAAAAATAAAATAAAAGAGAACTCCTTGCTGCTAACAGCAAGCACCTACAAACCACCGAGGCGATGAATAAAACTATAGCGAAAGGACAACCTGAAGCTCCGGGCAGTGTTCCACCAGGAGGTCACAGGCGATCTTCTTCGCAATGTCCCTGGAGCGCAGGAGGGAAACTGCGGCAAGTGCAAAGAAGACCGCCGTTCCAGGGCCCCGACTCGTGAGACAGTTGCCGCACTTCACAACGCAGTTGGTGGAGTACTTGATTGAGGGAGGGAACCGCGATTCCATGCTTGGATAGCAGGTGGCAACCTTAACTCCCTCAAGCATGCCAAGGGGACCAAGCGACAGTACTGGGGCAGCGCAAATGGCGCCGTACAACTTGTTCTGTGCGCGCATGTCGTGCATGAACTTCTTCAGTCCAGCGCTTGCTCCAAGGTGCTCAGCGCCAGGCAGCCCTCCGGGAAGAAACACAGCATCGAAATCAGCTGCAGAGACGCTTCCAATCCGAGTGTCGCAGTTGATGCTCATCCCCTGGGCAAGACGAATAGTGTCCTTTTCAAGGACGGAGGCCAAAGTAACCTTCATCTCAGCTCGAGACAGGATATCAGAAATGCAAGACAGCTCGATATCCTCGCTGCCATCGGCGACGGGAATGAGGACACGCTTGGACATCCTTACGATTGTGGCGGTTGTGTCTGAGTAGGTGAATGCGGTGCTTGATGCTAATGAGTGGCGGTCTTGTTATGGCGACAGAGTAAATACGGATATATAGGAGAAGCGGGAACTGGAGTATGGAGTACGAAGGTCATTTGCTTTTCGATTCAGCGTGGTGCTAAGTGTGAATTAGGTCGGGGTCGCAACTGTCATCTTTAAAAAAAAAACAGCAGCTGTCTGCTCTACTACAGTAGCTTGGAGCTCCTGTGGCTCACGCAGTATATCAGTACGTTTCCTTTTTCTCTCACCACCCCGCACATTCATCGACGACGCTTAGCATGTCTTTAGAACAACGGTAACATTCCCGCCGATCGGCATGGCACACACCGCAATGGTGATCCCACGCTTGTCCGCCATGGGTAGAGGAACAAGGTGGCCCAGAACGTGAACAATGTCGCCTTGCTTGATACAGTCTCTTGCAAACATGCTTAAAGTACTCCCATAACAACGTACCAGCAGTCGCATTGCACTACTGCTCGCTGCGCAAGGAACGTGATATTCCACCACAAAGTCACTAAAGGTTCCAATGTCATCGGTTGAAAGGGTAGTTTCAGTCTTACTGTCAGAGAGTTGACCTGAGCATTCCACGACACGAGCCACCACTGTAGCAACTGCGGAGCAGCCAGTGTCTGACAAGTGCGGTAATTCCTCTTGGCACTCCTCCGCCGAGGAGCTTGCAACAAAGTGCTGAGGCGATTTTTCCTGCACCATTTCTGCCGATGAAAGGTGAACTTTTGCAGGTGGTGATGGAACAAACTGGCGCATGGTTTCTCTGTGTCTTTCCAGGTTTCTCTCACTAGAAATGAGGCGCTCCTCTTCTACAGCTTCATTCAAGAGCTTCCTTAAGCGCCGCTCCTTTGCGCGCTCAGCTCCGATACTACCTTTCTTATCGGACAGCTCGACTTCTTTCGGTAAAGTGTGCTGCCGACCATTTGCTCCCCTCTTGCTCATGGGAGGTGAAGCCACACCGGAGGTGTCACAATTCTCCATTTCTTTGAACAAATCATCCAATGAAGTGCTACCCTCAGTGTCATGCGAGGTGAACTCGACGGCCTTCCCCATCGATGACGCTTTCCGGGCAGTGCAGCGTACAGCACTTCGCCAAACGGTGATCATCTTTCCTGCAAGCATTTTCCTCAGGTCGGGCGGAGGATGGCCTTGGATCCGTTCTCGAGAATAAGAGTAAATATGAAGATAAGTAGTGAGAAAGCAATCGAAGACAACCATGCATGCAACTTTCATAGTGCTCAGGCAAATGAAGTACCGTCGCAAAGACACAGTGTACCTGCGCAACTCTGATATCGGAGCAGAAACTGAAAAAAGGGAGTGCTTAATTGGTGAACAGCTACTTGGGCAAAAGACCCGCCTTCACATAATCGAGTCGCTGCTTCTTGGTGAGCATTTGATCGTCGATTAGGTCCATTCGAGGTTTGGTCAGCGTGTTCATTTCCTTTCCAACGTTCCACCTTGAAGGGCTGTTGAGCTCAAATACCGAAGGAAATGATTTTACCCTCACCTTTGCACCACTCGTCGCGTGCTGGAGAGTGTACACCTGCCGCTTAGATACGAAGAATTTACCAGTCCAGTCACCGGTAATGTAGTTTTCTTCAGGTAAGAAAAAGGTGGGGCTCTTCGCCGTCATGTAACTCCAAAAATATGGGGCCTTCAGGTTCATCGCGTGCGTATTCTTGATGTGTGGGCGCCGATGGAAAGGGTACTTTCGCTGGCCACGTCGAGCAAGGTAAAAACCAAATGTGGACTTGGCTATTTTCAGAAACCGCTGTTGCACAGAAACGGTTTTTCCAATGGAGCTAAGCACGGAGCTGCCCACAGATGGGCACAACGCCCGGCACCGTCGAAGCATATTTCCCCTTTGGATTGCTCCCACCGACTACCAGACACGTACAATGATGGCGAGGAACTATTCCTCAAGGAGAGCAGGGAAGGAAATACGGATATAATAAAGAAACAGCATTATCAAAGGGAGATGCGCCTCATACTTTCGATGGGTCTCCTTTGACGCTCAAGTTCACGGTAGCTCAACGCTTAGAAATCGTGTAATGACTCACTAGTGTAGATAATCTTCGAAGTGCATATATATAAATATGTATATGTGTGGAGATGCTCACAAACACCTGTGTATCACGAGTACTACTTTGCAGATGTAGTCGAAGTAATGGGAAGAAAGGGAACAGTTGATGAATGCGAATGTGAATAACTGACAATAATAAAAAGATAGCTTTATAATGAAAAAAAAGAAATGTTTTTCTGTGAATTTTATCCTTCACCACCAGTTGTATAACTACGTTTTGACCTGAGTAACGGCACTTTATTTTTTATATAAATGGAACGGTAGAGTGACTGAGGAGCCACCAAGTAGGAGAACTTCACTTCTCACTTTCTGGGTCCTCCGCAACACCTACCTCAGCTGCACGAAGGACCGCGCCGTTTCTTTCATAGCCGTGCCTGACTACTTCGGTGATGTGCCCGCTCTTTATCTCCTCTGTTGAGGGGCTTGTAAATAGGGACACTTGAAGGTTGGGGTCAAACTTTGAGCCGACAGTTGTTTCCATTCTAGTGACACCATGCCTCCCCAGTACCTTCAACACTACTCGTCTTGATAAATCGACACCATTTAGCAACGATTCAACTTTTGGCGGCAACTCGACCTTTTCGGAACGGTACAAAACTATTGACGCGCAGACGTTATCCAGGGCATCAGCAAACTCAAGCAGTTCCTTGGCAAGGCTACTCACAGAAGCAGTCTTTGCAGCAGCGACATCAAGTTCAGACTGCTTTCGTGCATTTTGTGCAGAAGCCGCGGAATAAAGGATATCTTTCTTCAGATTCTCGATTGACGTTTTGTTTTCCTCCAGTGTCTTGCTCATCTCCTTATATGCCTTCATTCTTTCGCTTTCTGCCTTGTTGGGTGTGGCATCCTCTCCCGTACCTGTGGCGTCCTCAGCCGCCGCTGCGGATTGCCATCTTGTAACTGGAATAATTGCAGCGGTCAGATTCCGGCTGCTCATAATCCCCAGTCGGCGCATCATTGTTGTGTAACTGCTTGTGTATGTGTGCTTGTTATTATCAATCAAATATATTATCCCTCACACTTATTGTAGCTTTGTGCTGATAATTAAGATGTTGTTGACACCGTTCTTTCGAAAAAGATCAGAGTGAAAAAGTTGCGAAGGTTTCCATTATGTCGCACAGTTATAAGACAAGATGAGGAGCTGTTATCGAAAGAGGGTGATGAAATACCGCAGTCTACAATGAATATATCAACTTATCACTTCGCAGCCCAGCTATCGTCCAAGCAATTAACGTTACTATCCGTGTTTCTCATCTGGTATATAATTACTTAGTGAAATGCGAGAGTGATAACTTTACAAGCCGCCAGCTGAAGCATCTGGCTTTGCGTTGTGAAGAATCGAAAATATGTGAGGTCACACTCAAAAAAAAATGAAGATTCACCAGTCAAGAAGATAAAAATGCTTGCTAAGTGAGAGCCAAGTAAAAACCTAACCTATATGCGCAAGAATTATCTTTCATTTAAAAAATCGCTAATTACCTCCATTTTTTGTTGTTCTTGTTGTTGTTGTTTAAACCTTCGTTTTGTCGCTGCATTCAAGGGACTTTTTTTTTTCAGGCCTAATGAGCCGCCTCACACGTGGATGATAACAAAAATGAAACTGTCTGCTGTCTTAAGAGCTAGATTCGTCAAATGAAACACCAACCTGCGCTGCGCGAAGGACACGGTTCTTGATCGTATATCCGTCCTTCATCACATGCGATACGTGGTCCACAGGCGCCGCCTCTGTTGCCGGAGTACGGACAATAGCGTCATGAAAGTTGTGGTCAAAAGGGGTGCCGATTGTAACATTCATCTTCTCAATGCCATACTTGCTCATATTCTTGAGCAAAACCTTGATCGATAGCTTCACACCAGTGGAAATAGCACCAAGGTGCTTATTTTCTTGAAGTAGAATTTCGGGAACACTGCTGAACGCATCAACACCTTTTTCAAGCGTATCCACTACCTCAAGCATATCCTTACCAAATGAAGTAATCCCATATAGCTTTGACTTTTCCACGTCTTCACGACCGATGCGGCGTGCGTTCTCAGCATCTGCAGCCCTGTATAAGACATCCTTCTTCAGCTCCTCGATGACCTTCTTGGACTCCTCTAGCTCCTTCACAACCTTTTCGTACGCCTCAGTGGACACAACCTCCTCGGTCTTGACCTTCTCCGCAGACTCCTCTGCCTTGGGTTTGGCCTCAGTAGAGCACCACCTCGTGCTAGCGCTTAGAGTGCCCATCGTCGCACGGAGCGGAAAACGCAGTCTGCACACGGAAAAGGCACGCATTCCCTGTTTTTTTTTTTTGCTAAATTAATTCTATGAATTATTTGGTCCTTTTTTAGTAGTTATCTGAGTAATAAAAACGTATTTAAAAAAAAACATAAATCCATTGATATACACCATATTAATTCACAATGAAATCGTCAGAGTAATCGAGAACACGAATAAAATCAGAGATTAAAAGGGCAAGAAAAAAAAAGACTATCAGCACATACGTCGGGATAGTAACGAAAAAAGATAGCAGCACCGGAAAAAATATTTTTGTATTATATTGGCAAAGGTAATTAAAAGGGGAAAATCTCACGGAGGCAATAAGGAGTCCAACTCACCCATCTCTACGGCAGTCATGCAAGATTCTTTGCGTAAGAAGCACCACGCAAACCGGAAATGTCTTATTTGATCCTTTGAAACAAAGTCAACATTACGAACTCCAATATCATTTTTCTTTAAAAAAACCGGTATTGAAGTAAGAAAGGCATAATTTAATGCTTGCAATGAAATATCATGAAAAATTGGTGTTTTAAGGCCCGTTTTTTTGTCTGAAACAAATATATTTACAGCAGAGCCCCTCGCATTATATTGCGCGAGACAAGGAAGAATGGGTTCATCACATTCGCCTTCGAACTGGCCAATTTTCTTGAGCACTTCCACGTGTAAAGACATATCTGATCCTCCATGGACAAAACGGGTCTCACCACGGTCAAGCGTTCCTTGGGTAATTCCACCGCAGCACTCAAATAATTCAGAAATAGGCGAACTTACCACACCACTTCCAAAAAGTTCGCATGCTAACTCGTTACCAGGGTCTCCATGATCGTATATACCCAATTTATAAACGCCTGCAGGTCCTGGTGCCAAACTCCACGCCAATTCTATTCTCCGTAATTCTCGTAAAAACTCCTGCCACGTTCCCAGGAACAGCGGTTTATGTAGGAAGCCGTATTGCTCGAAACACCGATTTTTTGCTCTAGCTTCAGATACACTGTCCTTTGGTAAGGGTTCCAGGCTCTTTGCCATTGTCCTCCTCCTTTTACCAAATGCTGGTACTGGCTTTGACACTGGCAGCCCCGTTGGCGGGCCAACAACAAGAGCGCGAACAAACCTGCACCTATTAACAGTCAACACATGCCTCATAATTATATGCTATCAACAATAGTGAGAGAAAGAAAAAGACATCATTGATAATAATAATAAAACACGTCAGAACACAAAAACAGACATTTCTGCATTAACAGCTAACCCAATAAAACGCTCACAAAAAAACAATATTCGCATCAAACTACTACACCACATAAAAAACACAACACACAATGTCCCCGGCCGGCCACCCTGCGCCCCCCCGCCCCGGGGCCGCAGCGGCGAGGGCCGCCGAGCAGGCACCCCCCCCCCCCCGAAAAAAACAAAGAAAAGGGGTGCCCCCAGGCCACGCGCGCCAGGGACGGGGGGGACACCCCACACGCAACCCGCAGGACGGCCCCAGACCACCGCAGCCCCACCGGCAACGCGGCGGCAAACAAACCGCCGACAGGAACAAACCCCGACAACCAGCCCCCAAGAAACCCCACAGCGGGCAGGCGACGCGCGGCCGCCAAACACACACACCAGCAGCCCCCCCCCCCCACAAACGCACCAACCGGCACCACAAGCAGGCCCCCATGAGCGCCGATCATTTTCAACGGAAGCCGAACCCAAAGCAAGATCACCGGCCCCCATTTGGGGTCGAGAAGGAATGGAAATGCCGTGGATCTACTGTCATATCCCCCCCCCCCTTCCGGAAATAATTTTTCCGTAATATAAAGCGAGCAGATTCATAGGGGTTTCAAGAACGTAGGGGTTTAAGGACCCGTATGCCCTTTCAGTTCGACTCAAGCAACTTTGCCCTACCCACCCACAACAATAAGAAATAATGCATGTTCTCATAACAACGCATCTCGTACATTGCAAATGCATGAAGGTACAACTAACCACTGAGTGTTTTTCGTTGCACTAGCCCCAGGCCCTAAGACTTTAGCTTATAGCCGGTCCGGGAGTTTCATGAGCATTAAGCCACACAAATCAGAAATGAACATATTTACATAACGAAGTGGATATGCTCAGCATCGCGTGAGTATACGGAGTAGGAAAGCCAGTGATAAAGTGCATCCGTTCCTGCATCAGCCCCCATCAAGAAGGTTAACCACATCAACCCATTGCAAGATCACAGGGGTAGGGACTTAGAGAGCAACACCAAAAAGAACGCCAAAACAGGAAGCAACACACCACCGTACCTCCACCAGCTTGGATGGCACACAGATCTTAGAATGGCAAAATGGCGAATCAAGAAGAGGCGCCACACTCACTGAAAAGCCGCCGAACGCACTGACAACGCTACATCTCCACCCGCACTGCGTAGAGGATAAACGTGGCATTGACCGGGGCCACAGGCCCCCCATTTCCCAACAACATACGCCCGACACCCCACACCAAAAGGACGGAGCATGAGCTTTCCCAATGCAGTAGCTATTCAGTCCAGTGGCCCAGAATGATTGACTGTTCCGCAGCTCACCCCACCGCACCATGAACATCCACCCGCACACAATAGCATTTCGA
>JAODGE020001681.1:0-12741 GCA_027574965.2 Ecitophya simulans
TCAAGTCCTGCGCATCTCATTTTCCAGCAAGAAGTTTAAAGAGTTGCTTGAGCGGAAAGAGTGATAGTTCCTTTAAATCCGTAAAATCTTATAAAAGCTGTGCATCAGAAGCAACAACGATAAAGTCTTGTAAAAAGGGAACAAACGCAACTGACACAGGAAAACCAGATCCGAGTAAGACCTCAATGTGCGCACATTGCAGCTTGGTAATGGTGGAAAGCGCCACTACTCAGAAATCAAACAGTGATTTGACTACATGTCCGACGTGGTCACCATCTTCATCTGCATTTAGAAAATCTTCAATTTTGAAGACTAAGAACGTTCAGTCTCCCTCCTGCAAAATTCGTTTTCACGACACAGAACAATCTAACAAGCAAAAAACAGAAGTCTGTAAAAATCGACAATGATATAGAGGTCAATCGAAGACAATCTGTTGAAGATAGCTGCGGGACAGACATTTACATAGCTTCATGCAGTAAACGCAAAAGTCGGGATGCTTAAAATTTCAATTGAATCTCGTGTTCTTTTCTTTGCAAATTCATTTGTGGAAAGTTGTATCAAATGTACAAAATTCAAATATAATACAGTCTAATCCTTAATAACTTTGATTGATTTATGCATTGTTTATTGTTCCAAGGTTGTTTGCATCACGAACAAGTGTAAAAGATGGCGAAAAAACTCGATCTTGATATCAAAACGTTAAAGTCGTGCAAAAAGCTTAATGCGTCGCAGAACATTGAATTCCTCACCGAGATCGATGGCGAGTACACTGATTTATATCTGGAGCAATTGGAACACGACGACGCCTTCACGCAAACGGATTTTACCGACGAGTATTTCGGCATGAAGGATGCTCCGTGCATTCCACCGCCGCCATGCTCCTGCCTTACGAACGTAGAGATGCCTTGGGATATGATTCTTATTCCACCAACACCTAAAGTAACACTAGTGACAATAATCTCAACAGCATTGTAGATAACAACAAATGTTATTTTAGAAGCGACCTCCTCCCGAAGAAAATCCCGATGATACTGAAAAGGAGACGACAACCGATGAAGAGAGAGCTGAGCTAAAACAACTGACAGTGAGCCCAATTACCGGCGACCAACTCCTAACCATGACGCAAGAATTTCTAGCTGATAATGCAACTGACTTTGAGAATATTGATAAACTTCGAGATCAAATCTTAACGGAACGAGGTAAAGTTGACCCGCAGTTTACTACAGTTCATCCTTTTAATGTCGAGAAAGAGCAAGTGGAATCCGAACCAGATGAAATAGATGATACCGACCAATACGTCCCATGCAGGCCAAGACCACCGCTAAAATCATTTCAAGTGTACGATCCCGAATGCGAGGTATTTAACGAGCCTTATCTGGATCGTATGATGAAATACGTTTGTGAGGACGAAATGGAAGGAGCTGGGCCGTGCACGTCTCACGTTGAAATGCCATGGCACCAGCTTGAGTTGCCCAAAAACGTGGTGCTGAGAAAAGGTCGCGCACCGTGTGAACGCAAACAAACTATTTCAAAAGATCCGCATCGTAAGTGTGGTCCTGAGTACCGAGCACAATTACGTCGACATCGTGAAATGTTTGGTTGCGTTTCCAACAGTTCCTGTGGAATCGTTGCCTGCATGTCTAGAGAAGACCGAGAACGATTCGACGAGCAGTATGTAAAACAACCACCACAAGAATCGACGGCCAAAAAATATAACAGTGAATCTCAGACTGAGGTGGCGCCCAAAACAAAAATTTCTTTAAAATTTATATGCCCATCAAATAGAGAACAAATAGCTCCTCCAAAAGAGATAATTTCCTGTTTAAAGAAAAAGAAAAAACAACCAAGAACATATTCCAGCATGCCTATGATTCCTTTGAAAGAATCTAGTTGCACTTGTGCATCAAAGACGCAATCGGAAGTAAGTTCTGCGACCGAGGATGTACCCCCAGAGAAGCCTCCATGTAAATCAAGAACCGAACGAATTGCAGCTTTGTTGGACTCTTGCAAGAAAGAAATGGAGCCAATCAAAGATGGTATCGTTCAATTGCGAGAAAGAATCAAAGAACTCAAGTTTCCCGATTTGATTACGTGCCAGGATCCGAATCAACAAAGCTACGAAACTGGCCATAATATGGGAACTGGGTCCAGCATGGGCTTCGTGGGTATGCCACCAATGCCACCAATGTGTTATCCTCCCGCTATGATGTGCTACCCATATCCACCGTGCATGTACCCGCCTAATGGGGTTACAGGAATAGATCCTTTCGCAGCAAGTGCTGATGTCACAAAAGAAAACGATCCGGGAGGAAAGCGAAAGAAATGCAAATGTAAATCAAAACGACATCGCCGCTCTGGCAGCCAGCAAAGATCATCAGAAGACGAAGATCGACATAGAAGCAGACATAGAAATAGTAAAAGTAACAGAAGTCGAAGTAGGAGTCGAAGCATGTTGATGTGTACTTGCAGAGCACAAGAGTCCAAGGCAGTCACATGTCCAAGCAAACATGGAAGCAAACGAGGAAGTAAAAACGCAGTTTCTGTTTTCACCTCTGAACATAACAAATCCTCTGGAGAAAATGTTGAATTAAATTTGCCAACAAACAAATCATCAAAGCACTCGAAGATTCCGCGTTTGACTCCTTGTGCTTCGAAAAAATCCAACGTTTCTAATATATCTGGAAAAAAATTGAAAAGTTGTTTGAGTAGAAACAGTGGATTATCGAACAAATCTTGCGATATTGGCACTTGTCCAGCTGAAGGTTCTCCAACTGGTCTTGAGACTGAAGCTAATAATCTTGAGTTCTGTACTTCTGAGATAAAGAGAAACAGCCTAAAAGGTGATTTATTGAGTAAATCGGCATGTAATGTTGACACTTGTGAAATTTGTGATCACCCTTTAACCAATAAGAAGACAGACTCTACGAATTTGAAATGTAGTACTTCCAATGGAACGAGAAAAAGCTTAAAAGACAACATGAGTGTTAAAAGTAATTCGTCGAACAAATCAGCAACATGTAATGTTGACAGTTCCGAATTCCGTAGTCGCTCGGATACTGCTCAGAAGACTAACCGTAACAGCTCTTCAAGTAGAAAAAGCGCTTTATCAAACAAATCAGTATCTGATGCGCAAAAAACTGATGCTACTAACTTTACATCCTGTACTTCGAATATTACCGAAAAGGGTTTAAAAAATGATGTAGCAAACAAAAAATCAGACTGTAATGTAGACAATTGTGAATTCAGTAGTCCTTCTCGAGCAACCCAGAAGAGTGACTATAAATCATGTGCTTCAAATATTACTGGAAAAAGCAATTCATCTCGCAAATCTCTTACCTCTGATAAGAAAGATGTATCCGAAACAGCGGCAAAGAAGTTATGCAAAGGAGATTGTAAGAAAGGCTCAGCATCCGAAAGAAAAACATCGCTTAAAGAGGATGGCAAGGCAGAACCCCAACCTGAATCCAAGACCCCCGAAGAACCTGCTATTCAGCCCGAGAATAAAGTAATTCCTGATGAAACTGAAGACAAACCAGATAAAAGCATAGATAATTTCTGCCAAAAAAACAGTGTGGTTATGGTGAAGAGTAATACAACTCAAAAGTCAAACTGTGATTTATCCACGGCTCCCGAGGCAATTTCAAAAGAAAAAGCTGCCGTGGCCACTCAGGCAAACTCTGGCAAAAAGAAGTGTCGCCAATGTGCCGTTTGCCAAAGATCGCAGAAAGAAAAAGTTGACGCTGGGGTAGAAGTGAAACACGGAAGGCCTGTTGAAGAAAGCAAGGAAAAAGTAAGCACGACCAGATGAAACAAGCACACGTCTCGAGATGCTTAAATTATTAGTTGTGTTTTCGACAAAGTTCGAACTAACTTAGGAGCCTGCACCAGACTCCAAATACATTAATTACAATGCATCGGCGTTAACGATTTAATTATAGTTTAGCTAGGGCGCAAATGTTAGTCGTTCTAAATTAAGCAAGTTTTCGAATTTCCGTTGCACGGTGCGCGTTCCTCGCTGCGGCCAATTGAGTCTGGCAGCTCACGTAATTAAAAGTTATGTATGTGCAATCAATAAAGCATCGCGTTTCCGGTCTCGCGACTCTCCGCGCACGGCAATATCCACGGAGTGCATCCAACGTTCGTTTCCTGGTTCGTGAAAAATATCCGTTGCTCTTGCCAGCCAGGCAACGACCAGCAGGTCACGTGGCATCAGCCAGAAAGACGGGGACATTCACAACGGCCATCTTTGAATATGATTTTCTGCACATTCTCCAATTATGCCAGCACTCCCACATTCCCACAGCTCGTTTTCGCGATGGTCAGCTCTGACCAGCTCAGCTCAACCGTGACGTTTGTCACAAACTTGCAATCACAATCAGCAACACTCGTGTCAGTACAAGAAATCCTAACAATGTTAGAGCATTATTATTCATTCGATTCGGATGTTGCTGACTTGTTTCACCCGCGCTCTGGTACATTGTCAATCCCACATAGCCATTCATCATTGTGCATTCCAGACTAATTAGTCTGTTAGAAGCAACCAATGATTTCCTTCAACGATTATTTATTACTAGGTTGGCAGCAAAGCGCACGCGGCGTAGACGTTTATGAAACGCGCAAATAATTTAAATAAAAAACCAAGGGGACGATAGAAGTTGAGCAGTTCTGCCCTATTTAGCATGCAATAAGTTCATTGCTTAATATAATGACAACCAACCACACTGCGCTCGAAACGAGTGCCGAGAAAAAGACAATTTAAAAACAAAATCACAAGAGAAAAAAAGACGCGACAACTTTAGCGGTAGCGTCGAGCACGCAAAAACTTTTTATTTGTTACACGCCGCGTTGTCTTTTATTCGCTTCTTTGCTCCTCGCAAAAGTATTGCGATAAATGTCAGAGAAAAAATGTGAAAGCGGCGATGGTTAAACGGTTCAAACATAATCGCCCTGCTTTACCGACGCGATGTGCACGTGTACAATCGGCCTTACCTTAGGGCTGGAGTTGCAGACAACTGCCATCTGAATTTAAATCCATGGATACTTCACTGGCTTCGCTGTTTAATCCAACATTGACATGACCACTGCGTTGAAAGCACCGACGCGAACTCGACGCAAGTTTTGTTTTCACTGATCGGCGTTGGAACAACACCAGTCTGGGGAACGAAATAACCGAAAACTAGTTCTGGAGATAAGGAAATTGAGTTTCCACAATTCCGTCGGAGTTTTTAACGCGAGGCACAATGGCACGACGCGTATTGTCCATAATGCGTGCCGAGCGCGCGCCGAACGAAACGAAACAGCGGCTCGCGGTGGATGAGCGCCGAGATCCGTGCCCGAGCTACCCAACTGTGACAAAACACTTGGTACGGAACGTCGGAGCGGTTTTTTTTTTTCGTACTTTTCATGCGCAGGGGAAATCGACAACTGTGCGTGTGGCGTCAAAGCGAACACAATAACAACACTCATCTACGCGCACGCATCGTGTGCGTGCCTCTAATTGTTACCAACAGACAGTTCGAACACATTCGGATAATCATTTTGTTCGCGCACCACCACTAGTCGTTGTGTAACGGACTTGACCAACATGGCGACCTATATAGACATGACGTTCGAAGTGTTAAAATGGCGGCGTCGCACAAAATGGCGAATTAAAATGCGATGCATCTTTTAATCCACAACATTCGCAATAAAAAAGTATTAGATTGAGTAATAAGCAATAAACGTTTTAATATTATTATATTATAATATTATTCGTCATTGTTCAAGAAATAGGATTGAGAAAATCCAGTGGAGCAAATTATTGCATTATCATCCATATTTTTTATGATTCTAAATAATGATTTTAAAATCAGTTCAACAAAATAATGTATTGTATTGGGATGAATAACAAGTAATGAGCGCTGGTGTTCATCAAATATAACCATAATTTAATCGATTATGTATGCTCCAGCAATCTCTTGCTATCGACCAATTTGTCGATGCCCCGTTGACATGAATCAGCTATCTTACGAATGTTAATAAATGAAGACAACAAAATCATAGAGAGTAAAATTAGCTTTCGAATAATATAGTAACCCTGTTCAAATTTTATGCAAATTGTAGCGAGACAAGTGTTTTTTTTTTTGAATTGTAAAAAAGCTTTATAACCAGAGTGTAAGACTTGAGACTGTTGTGCAAGGCCCCGAACCCACTAAAAACATCCCCTTTGATAAAGATGCAGCCACATACAATATCATGACACCCTCCACTGCTCCACTGTAATGCTTATAACTCAGAAGCATAAAACAAATTAGTAAGAACATTTCAAAACAACAACCGGTACTACAACCTCACACACAACCTACCTCCGGACTTCCAATCCAAGTTTAGCATTAACTTTTAAATAATAATAATAACTCTGTATAATCTATTAAATGATGCAATGTTTTAGTTGAAAGATGTTTAGTATTGTTACTACTATAATGATTGTATTTATCATACCTGAGTGTATAACTGGATCTCGTTGTTCCAAAGCTTGGTTCCTACGTAGATCAACTGACGAACAAATTTACATAACATTTTCCTGTAACAAATGAAATCAGTATCAAATGACAGTATTTGACTTGACATAATATACTTAACTCTACCAGAATCTAGACATTTGTATTAAATTAGAGCTGCAAGATGCAAGGGGATAGTGAAACCGAATATGTGTCTGACGATGCAGGCGATGCAAGAAGGCCTTCCGTACGATCTGTGGAATCCGGTGCGAAAACGCCGACGAAATCTGCCAGTGCACCCCAGACACCAGCTCCGACTCCTGCATCGTTTACAGAAGCTGCTCCACTGAGGTCTTCAATGCGCTTATCGGGTTCTTCAAAGAAATCGAGACCAAGCTCGGTTCACATACATCCAGACACTAAAGAAATTCCTGAAGAAAACTGTGATGATGTTCTCAACAATCTTGTGGAAAGTAGAAAGCAATCACAATCCGCGCCGGAGAAAACGAAACCTCAGCAGCACGATCCCGATTGTCCCATGTACGAAGAAGACACGGGCATTGGAGGACAACGCGCCTCTGTTACGCAGGAGAATGCAGGAGCTAAAGATGCCAAGACGGACACTACTGACGACGACGGGCCATGTCCACCTGGTGTTAGAAGATGTTGTACATGCGGTGTATGTCCGTTAGATATTAAGGGAGAATCCGATAAAGAAAAAGATGAAAAGAAAAAAAAAACTAGTTTAAAAGATGAATTTAGTGATGATTATCTGTCACTATCCGATTGGGATCTTTCTGATGTATATGCAGATTGGGATGGTGAGGGGTGGGGAAGAGGGTGGCATCATCGAAAGCCTTTACTTCCATCGTATCTTAAAGAATTTGAAGAGAAAGGCGTGAGTGTACTACGGCAAGTCTAAATCTGATAGTATTAAGTAAATATTTAACAGGAACGGCTTTCCCCACCCATGTCGGATCGATCGCGGCATGAAGGAAGCATTTTTGAAGACTATACGAAGTTCTTTATTGAACCCCTAGAGATCTGTTACAAAACCTTGTCATCTGTCAGCAGCTCATACGTGAGCTGTGAAGACACTGGTCTACAGAGAACTATAGTCATTGTAAAACCCCCGGCAGTGCCATATAAAGAAACAATCTTGCGAGTGATATTTGAAAATGGTTTTCAGATCTTGGGAGTAAATATATCACTAGACTCATTGTCCCCTAGTAACTGTCCTTATTCCAGTCGAGAGTTCTGCACCTCACACCAGAACAAGTGTCCGAAATTTATTGCAAATACTACGGTTCCCCGTCGTTTGTACATCTCGTTGTATCCATCAGCGAATCTCCCGTGCTCGTAATTTGTATCTCCGCCATGAATGTGATCAAGAGATGGTTGAACCTGATCGGACCCGATGGATCCTTGAGAGCCGAGTGGTTTTACCCTCTCAGCATGCGCAAAATGTTTGGACTGCAAGACACCCGCGCAGATTGGATTCACGGGTCAGAGAATCTTCGAGAAGCTTCCAAGGAGTGTCGTTATTTCTACCCGAACGCAATAATCGAACCGCTCCTACAAGATTTGGACAAGGTTACTGATTATTGCGCTTTGACCTTGAACAAGACTATAGTTGACGCTTGCACGGAACTTGTGAAGAAACGTCCCGCAGATCCGATAATATTCTTTGCGGATTATTTATTGCTGAATAATCCGTTCCAACCTAGGTTCCCGGATGCCATTGCAATGACACCCACATAACAACATTCTTATCCCAATCAGTATTTGGTGATCAATAAATAAAATTCAGCATGTTAAAGTACTTGTGATGTAGAATTGGTACCAAGATTTGTTAAGAGCGCTAAAATCACCGTCGGTTGAACCTGTTATTACTCATTACGCTTTGACCGTGAATAAATCAATGTAATATTATCGAAATGCGCAACTTATAAAAGAAAATCTTTCAGTTCCTACAATATTAATTATCACTTCCGCGTCAATTTCCTAATTACCAGGGCTCCCCGTCATTTGTGCAATTCTTGAAGTGGAATCTCGGCGTTTTACAAAAGGTTGTTATTTCTAGAGGAACACCATAATTAAACCTATTATTCAGAATAATAGCCAAAGTTACTTTTTAATTATTATTTGCATTGATTATTAACCAATCACCAGTTAACGCTTGTATGAAACTACACAAATATCCTGCTAATTATATCATAGTGTTTGCTGAAGAATCAGTTATGATGCATAAATACATATTTAACGCATTTCAATTTTGATTACAAGAAATACAATTCAGAATAATATACAATTAACAACAAATTTTGATGGTATTCCATAACACCAGAAAGTTTCACTTTGTCGTTCAAGCAATGACTGTATCCAACGTTTTAGTGTGAGGACAAAATTACTGTTGAAACATGTCATTGGCAACGCGTTGTTTTTTAACCATAATACGTGAGCATGTACGCAATATTATAGAATACACCATCTGTAAATATTTTCGATACAAACAAATAACACTAAAACAACTCACCTTTGTATAGATGACTGGAAGTCACAAGAAGCAGGCAGAGATCTCATTTATCCAAATTAGATGCGTCTGCACTCGCGCACTTTATTCGAATATACTGACTATTGTATTCGCTCGGAACAAGTAAATGCGGCTTCATTAGCCTGCTCGCCGGGCGAGCTTCAATAACAAACTACACGCTCTCGTGAATCCTGTCCGATCGCCGGACGCCTCCGTTGCAAAACAAGCAACGAGTTACACAAAAGATGGTAAGCGTGCGCGATGCACGTATTTATTACAATAAACACGTCATTTCAATTAATTACGTGGCTTTTGTTTGAGTTTAAAGTTTAAACACGAAACAATCATAGAAACCACTCTACATTATTCACGAGAATATTTGCGATTCGTCACTTTCTATCTATTCTAATTCAATAATGCAAACATTTACTTTATTCTAATGTCGCCTTATATCATTAAGAAGTCACGTACGTTGATGAGAGCAAAGTAGCAATCAGTAATTAAAACTGCAGATTTATTAGTAAATTTTGTAAGCTTAGATACAACCATATTTATGTAATGTTCTGTAGAATATTCATTTCAATCCGTCAATAACTTCCATCCAATTGCAATCACATCAAATCACAACAGTCACGCCCCTACAAATTACTTAACGTACAAAATCTAGTCAGCTCATGTAACAGAATCATTAATAACTAGTTAGAATTATAGAGAGATGTTAAGAAATCAATTGAAGAGTCAAATAATCATTGGTATCCTGCTTATCTTTGTTCATTTGTTGAGATACGATGAGTGAAACTAACATACTTACTAATATAAGTAAAAAGAGAGTAAAGTATTTAAGCTGTATTATAAAAATTCGAAAGAAATATTCAAGAGAATGCTAATAAAAGACGTTCCTAGTGATTACATTTCATTCTGAGGCTTCTCACCCTTCCAGACCTTGACCTTGCAGTGCTGGTGAGCCTACACAAAAGATATAATTAGTACAAAAGACATGCATATTTGTGATGTTACTTACTCCACTGCCACACTCTTTGGCATTGCTGGAACTCTCGCACCAATAAGCGGGTCCCCATGTACATTTGTTCGAACCCACTAAGACTTCGCGTTTCTTGAGTTTGTGAAGCGCTTGTCCGTTGCAAACACCGATCTCTTTGCATGTCTTCTCACTGCCAATGGTGGCAACATAATGGAAGATTTTATCGCCGTAACTTTCAATCAAAGAGCGACACTAAAAGCAGGAATCATTAACGGTAACTAGTTAAATATTATTGAACGATCCTGCAATACCTTGGGGATGTGCTTGTTCGGCAAAGCAACGCATGCTTTCTCAAGGACGTGTTCAGCGCTATGAATCAAATTGGGATTATCCAAGATTTCATCAACCAGGGTGACTGTGCTCTCACAAACGGCGCAAGTATAAGCACTTTCTATAAAACAAGAACAACATTACATATTTGCTCGTATAAATTGATTTCATTTGTGGCACAACCTTTAATAGCGTGAACCATTGGATTATTGTCACATAAGAACATCACAGAACAAAGCTCTTCAGGTTGAGTGCCATCCTTCAAGAAAGCGTAAATAGTGTCGCCGTATTTATTAATAAACTGATCGCATTGTTCCTCAGTATCTCTCGGCAGAATGCTGCAGATGTTCTTAACCGCATTTAGAAGTTCATCTTCTGGAATAGTTCCAATGACCCCTTCCAATGCTCTGATGACTTGTTTACAGATGAAGCAAGTAGGGCCCGAGCCAACGGGACGAGCGCCAACTGCACTAATCGTCAGTGGCTTGGAAACAGGCGACGTCATAGAAACGATCGACTTGTCACACAGATTCAAGAGAGTGCAAACTTCTTTCGGTTCAACGGAAGAAACCAAGAGTTGAAGCACCATATCACCATATTTGTCGACAAAAGTATTGCACTCGTTGCTCAAAGTGTTGGGCATTAGATTGCAGACATTGTGGATGGCGTGTTCAATTTCATCCTGTGAAGCAACTCTACCAGTTAGAAAGTTTTTAACGCGCAAATATATCATAGCAAATACTCCCGGCTAACATCAATCAAGCATGTAGGAAGATGCAAGTTACGGTTAGTTAGATGGTCGAGTTCGCGAACAGGCATTCTTACCTCAGTAGATTTGTCCTTCAACATGTTTTGCAACTGAGACATAACAAATTCGCACAACGGACAGGACGATTTTTTCTGGACCGACGTTGCAACTGGCCTACCGTTCGCGGTGTAATCAAGAATCTCGTTCGTGTCTGAAATCATTTTAGTATACATTAGAGATCTTCAGCAATAGAAAATAATCAATAAAATACATGTATATTTGGTATAAACTTATAGAAACGTATAAATTAATTCGGAAAACTCCGCTGGCGAATCCACTTACTAATGCTTCCACCATGAACATTGCTCAGTTTAATTGGTGCACGGTTATCCTTGCAGATCTTCAAGTAAACACAAATTTCTTGAGGCTTAAAGTCGTCCACGAGCATCTCAATCAACTCGTCGGTGTAACCGTCGACGAAATCCTGACACTCATTGCGTAAGTTGTCGTTCAAATGAGAGCAGAGTGATTTCAAGGCGTCTTTAATGGAATCCTAGCAAGAACACAAACAAATATGATAAATTGTAACTCATTAGCAAAATAATATTGTACCGCACCTTAGTCTTATGATCTTTGACCATTTCCTCCAACTTCGTGACGGCAAACAAGCACAATGGACAGTTTGGTTTATCCTGTGGTGTTCCTTGCATGAAAACTTCAATGTCATGATTATCACTATCACTTGGACAAAGGCGGATCAATGGACAAATAGTGCTGGGATCAATTTCCTCTGCCAAGATGGCAACGATTGCTTCCCCGTACGAGTTGACGAACTGCACGCAAGTTTCAGAAACGGAGTTGGGTAAATGATCGCAGGCTTCATCGACGATCTTCTTCATCTGACTCTCGGCCTTCGGATCAGTGATGGCTTGTTGGACGTAGTGGAGGAAGTACTGGCAGAAGGTGCACAACTCCTTGTTATAAACATTGTTCACAAACGGGCTGTTCAAGCGCTCGATAGGAAGCTGCATCATTTCGGGCGTTTGATCTTCGAATTTGAGGCCGGTCTGTTTCGTAGATTGCATGAGTTTGTCTACTTTTTGTTTAGTTTCCACGGCAAGGAATGGAGCAATAGGAGCAGCCTATTAATAATTATCCGCACGTGAATAACTCAATTCGAAAGCTGGCGATGCTATCTACTCACGTCAAACTGTTCGAAGCCGGGACCAGGGCAAATGTTAGTGAAGTCGCACACGATGGTGGAGTTAAGTTCATCGACCAAATATGTGTAAATAATCGGATAGTATTGATTGACAATGCCAAGGCATTCATCCTTAAAGTTGCCGGTTTGTTTGCAGAGGCCTTGAAGGACCCTCTGGAACTCGGCTTCGGTGGTGTCGGCAATTAAGAGATCGCGCAGATGGTTCACAAGTTGTTTACACAACTTACAAGCCGGATCATCGCTTATCGTTCAGACAAAGTAACAATTAATAAGAATTGTATAACTGCAGACGCAAAATACCTACCCGACAGTAACAACGCCCACGTTTCCCATCGGAGTAACTTCAATCTCGGGATGTTTGTGGAAATTCATGCTGCACTCCCCGGACAACACGCAAATATTATCAGCTTTGAATTCCTTCTGCATGTGACTGTAAATATCATTGAA
>JAODGE020001686.1:0-18615 GCA_027574965.2 Ecitophya simulans
TTGTGCTTGTTGGCGGTATGACGCGCATGCCGAAGGTGATTGAGGCTGTGAAGAACTTCTTCGGCAAGGAGCCGTTCCGTGGAGTGAACCCCGACGAGGCTGTTGCGCTTGGCGCTGCTGCGCTCGGTGGCATGCTGCGCGGTGACGTGAAGGGGCTCATTCTTGTGGATGTGACCCCTCTGTCACTGGGCACTCAAATTGTTGGTGATGTGTTTGTGCCGATTATACCGAAGAACACTGCGATTCCTTGCAAGCGCAGCCACACGTTTACCACCGTGGATGATGGCCAAACTGCTATCAATTTCCGCGTCTATCAGGGTGAGCGCGAGGTCGCATCGAAGAACCAACTGATGGGCCAGTTTGACCTGAACGGCATTCCATATGCACCACGCAGCGTTCCTAAGATTGAGGTGACTTTTGACATTGATGCGAACGGTATCTGCCACGTGACTGCACAGGACAAGGCGACCAAACGGAAGCAAGGTATCGTCGTGACGGCTAACGGAGGTCTTACCCAGGATCAGATTGAGCGGATGGTGCGTGATGCTGAGGTGCACGCTGCAAGTGATCGCGCTAAAAAGGAGCTGGCAGAGGCACGGAACAATGCTGAGACTCAGGTGGCGACCGCGGAGAAGCAACTCAGCGAGTGGAAGTACGTGAGTGAGGAGACGAAGAAGACGGTGAAGGGGGCGGTTGAGGCCACCCGCAAGGTTATGTCCAATGCTAACGCCACGAAGGATGACCTCAAGGAGTCCTCCGAGAAGTTGCAGAAGGCGCTAATGGAGGGTGGCCGTGTTGAGTACGAGCAGGCCGCCGCCGCCAACGAAGGCATCAAGTAGGTGGGGATGGGGCGACACTCCTCAGTCCTATCAGTTCTTGCTGCAAGACGAGATGAGGCATTTGGAAGATGAGGGAGGTGAAGCTATGTGCTGTTCTCTTCCCCTTGTTTTTCCCCTTTTTCCCTCTGTAGTGACAAGCACTATCGTACGGGACTGCATGGATAGGAGCACCTACACAAGTTGGTTTAGAGTGAAACTAACATGATGGTTGCCTTCTTTCCTCCGCGTCTTCTGCGTTCTGCAGGAACTCCCCTTCACACACAAAAAGCACAAATGCTGTTAACGAGACGATGAATAATAATATCTAACAAAAAAACACATGAAAACAGAATAAGAGAGAGAGAGAGAGAGCAACTCTGTGGAACGCATACTGTTTTTTTTGTACCCACTATCGCGCTCCATGAGGACGTCCTTTCTGTCAACAGGTCGCATCTGCATATAGATATACGACCTATTGACAGAAGCACCATGAAACTCGTCATGTGCCTTTGGCTAACCCGGTTTTTTTTCTGTTCACGAGAGGGCTGAGGATATGTGCTGGGAAGAAAGGATGTCATGATCACTATGGCGGTAAAGTTCTACTCGGCAGCGCCGTCCCGCACCCCCTCCTTCACCCCCGCTCCCTTCCACTGTCTTTTTTTTTTTTGCCTTTCTCCCTTTGCTTGGATGGGTGCCGAAAACGGTGACTGCAACAATCGTTGCCGGATTCCCCCCATCCCCCTCCCCCCCCGTTAGTAGCGCCGCTGATAGCGCGTCACTCACATGCGGCGATGCTGGCGCTTGCTAGCACCAGTGCGGGATCCATTCAAGGTGTTGGGGCTCCCGCGCACCTCCACCAAGGCCGAGGTCAAGTCCAAGTACCGCGAGCTGGCCCGCGTCCACCACCCCGATGCGGAGGGTGGGGACAGCACCCGTATGGAGGAGCTCAATCAGGCCTACAAGGTGCTGCTGAAGGAAGGGGGCTATGAGCGGCTGCATCTTCGCGGGAGTCGTGCCGAGGGAGGCGCGAAGTCCACTGGTGTGACGGCGGAGAGCCGGCTTGGACCCAAGCCAACCTCACCCTTCTCTGTCGATCAGCAGGCCGATGAGGGCGGGGAGGCGGGATCGGGGCCACAGAGGCGCCCTCTCACCGACGCGGAGGTGGAGCAGGTGAGTGCGCTGGACCCAGCTACGGAGAGACAGACGCCGCATGGGACGTATTTGTATCAGAACCGGGACGATCAGTCATGGGTGGAGCTGGAGAAGCCGCTGTTGAGGGTGGGGCAACCGCGCTACGCCTCCTATGCGGCACAGACCGATATGACCGGGGAGCTGCGGAGGCGAGCATTGGAGAAGGAACGGGAGCAAAACGAGAAGACGCGGTTTCAGCGCACTGTGGACAAGCTTGCGGATAGCGCCGATTTACCGACTCGAAATCGGAACCTACTTTGGCTCTATTTGGTACTTATTGCCATGGTGGCCTACTTGATGTACAAGAAGTCTTTTGCGCGAACCCATCACCAGCGGAGCCGTTCAATGTTCTATTCCGATGTCACAGAGAAGCGAGAGGCGCTGCTGTCACTGTACAAGGAGAACAAGGACGGGCTCGAGCTATCTGTGGTGACCGCGGCGATTGTGTTTCTAGCGGCGAGTCGCGATAAAACACGGCTGGACTCCGTTGTGGAGCCAGTGGACGAGGTGATTTTTCATGGAGTGAAGCCACCTCCTGAGCACTTCAATGTGGTATCTGGTGTGTAGCGCGCGTGCCTGCGATTTTTTTTTTCGTGTGTGTGTGCTGACGCACGATTGACGTTTGACGAGGTGTTTTTCCCCGTCTACGTTTGGGTAATTCTGCGCTTTATTGGCGTCGTTACACAGGAAGAGAGAGAGCCCTTCCCTAAAATGGCATACGTTGTGGCTGTTTTAGTGCCTGCATGAAGTCGTTGGCCCTTGGTGTACAGCTGGCTGATGTGACTTACTGTTTTGTTTTCATTGATATTCTGTCTTGCAGTGCCCAGGTTGGACCTTCTGTTTCACAGTTCCCCACTCTGTGTGTGTTGTGTGTGTGAGTGTGGCTCCAGTAATAACAAGAGGAATATTGAAAAAAAAAGACAGTATACAACAAAACAGAATAACGTCAGCACCATTGAGTACTCTACTTGGTGTTGTCGTGGCGTACGTTTTCAAAAGCCTCCAAAGCAAAAAGAAAAAGGGCATGCGTGAGTATGTGCACCATTTCCCTGCATGTCACTCCTTAGCTACGAGAAGTTTGCATATGTGCGAAATAACTCCCCCCTCTTCTTCTTCTCTCCTCTCCTCCCGTTCACCACACAGCTTCACGGCAGTTGCACACTACTCTATAATCACTTGCCAGCCAATCTACTCCACTTCATCGGTGGATTGGGTGTCAACGCGGGCACTCAGGCTACCTGACTGCGCATACACGCGTCCAAGGGTATTAGGTAGAGCGACTTCTACATTTTTTTATTTTTGGAACTGATATTAGTTAGTTCACTACACTTTCCATACACTCCATCCTTTGGCTGATATATGGGATCACAGCAGACACAATATCTTTCTGTTACATAACTTTTTCGTTTCCAAATAGTACGGGAGCCGACAGCGAGCTCTCTCTCCCTCAGTCTTACTCTGCTTCCCCTCAGTAAGCCCCTATTTTTCTCTTTGCGAGGTCTTCGTACACACTTCCGTGACAGTGGAAGCGGTTTCAGTCTGATTAGGTTGGAGTTCACCCGTACTCCACCCCGCTTCCTTTCTATACATCTCTATTTATTATTACTACATATATATATATATATATATCTTGATTCATATCACTGCAGTCCCAACACGTGTCCTCTTATAATTGGCTGTCGTGCTCAAAAGTTGCCCAGTTGAGAGCTCACGTACAGTAGCGGCGCTTGTGAAACCGCTCAACGTGCACAAAAGGGCACCCCCGGAACAGACGACTGTTTTTTTATTTTTTTTTCGTCCATAAGTCTGTAGGAACTAACGGAAAAAAGGTGCATCACATTAAACGCCCGCCTCAAAACTGCTTTCGTCGTCTTGCTCGTACTCACTGAGAAGCAGCGCTGGTGCTACTGCAACCAATCAATTTTTCTCACTGTGTGTCTGTACGTGTGTGGCACCTTTTACCTACTTGATAGCTTCACGGGAAAGGAGGGGAAGGGGAGAGGGGAAGGACTGCGATGTCACACAACATGCGTACACACGAGGGCGGGGAGAGCGCGAACACTGAACCACACATGGTAGGCCAGCTCACTGCGGATCTCCCACCACTGCACGTATGTCACAGCTCTGATCCGCTTACTTTCCCCGCAGCTGCACAGTTTCTGCGAACGTTGCCCATCGGCAGTAGTAGCATGTCAGGTGGCGGCGGCGTCGACGACTTTGATGATGACGAAGAGGATGTAGATTCCTCCTCATCCTCGTCGGCAGACGATGACGATGAGTGGGGAACTATTCACGGTGATCTTGGCTTCACACTAGGATCATGCGACAGTGATGAGGACGAGCCTGATCTTGAAGGGTCACTCTTTATCCCTGAGCCCGTTTTTCATGTCTCCTCACTGCGCGAGAAAATACCAATGCCGTGCCACTCCGAGGAAGAGCTGCCCTTTGGCACACACGTGTGGGTGGTGGATGAGGAGGACGTGGAGACGCTGCTGCACCTGCAGTGGGACACCACCTACGAGACGGTCTGCAATGGTCGGCAGGAGGGGGTGGTGATGCGCCACTCTGGGGCCATGACGATGGTGCGCTTTGAGGACAGCACGGCGGGCTTGTACTACACATTGCCAATTCCTCGATCCTGCCTATCACTCACCCAGATTGAGTCCTACGACTGCCCGCCACGGCCTCACCATCATGTCATGTCCAGCTGCTACGGCAACCTCGGCCCGCGCGCTGTGCGTGTGGGCCTGACGTCGTCGTTGTCACCACCCTCCCCGCGGCACGCGACGGCAATGCCACCCCTGGACACCCACGGCAATCTCGCGGGTGCGAATGGCACCACTGAGCGGCGGCAACGATGCGACCAGTACTATGACGCCATCGACATGAGTAGTTCAGAGGCCCTCGTTAGCGCCGACCTGCGCGCGGCACTGGAGCACTTGCGGCAGTGCAACCACGATGAAGCCCTCAAGTATGTTAATGCGTTTTTGCAGCATGCGGAGGCGGGGTCGCTCCAGCGAATAGATGCACTGCTCATGCGATCACGCATTGGGGTCGCACGGGGGCACTTTGCCGATGCATTGATGGATGCAGAGGCGTGCATTCAGCTAGAGCCGCATTGGATGCGTGGCTTCACAAGCGCAGCACGCGCAATGAGTGGGCTTGGCGACTTTGATGGCGCCAAGCGGATGCTAACCTCTGCTCTTGCTGTATCAAAGTGCAGCCTAGACCTGCAGCGCGTGAACGACCTGAACAATTACATGCGCAGACTGCAGCGGCACGTGTCCACATCATTCGACGCAGTTGAGCTCACCCTCGATGGCATGTATCGCAAGCGGCTTGTTCTGCGACCTCAGCTCCCCACTTCCACCGCCACCTCGTCGGCGGCGGCTGTCTCACCGATCCCTGTGTGTGCCGCTGTCCCCACCATTCAGCGCTCCACGGTTCTTTGCTGGGAGGAAATCCCTATAGCCGCATTGCACTCTCTCTTGGCCCAGCATCCACAGGGTCGCTGCTGCGTGTGCTATCGTGAAGGCGCCGAGGCCATGCCAGACGCCAGTGTGAAGACTAGCGACTGTGCCTCGCCCATTGCCTCGGGAAGTGAGCTGTACTGCGAAGAGCCGGCGCCGCCGCTAATCTGCTGTAGCACTGAGTGCGGACAGCGCGCCTCACTCTTCCAGGCCTCCGAGAGCAAGTATCGTGACGCCCTCGAAAATGTCCGCGCCATGCTGCTGAAGAAAGCGACTACGTGCTCGAACGCATTTATGTACGAGGCCATGCACGTGACGTTGCGCGTGTTCTTCATGGTGATGACCACCCACCGCCGCCTTATGCGCCAGCAGAAGCGGCAGCAACAGCAGCAACAGTGGATGGAGTCTGCTTGCAACACTCTGCAGTCCACCCGGCAGCTTCGCGACACTGAGGTGGCAGCGGCACCACCGATTCGCCCTGCGACTGCTGGCGGTCAGGGGCTATCGGATATCCCAGTAGAGGCTGCGCTGCAGCACTTGGGACTGTACCCGCTGGTGAGCTACCACGTCAGCGCACAGGCGCACGAGAAAGTGACCTGCGTTTACGATATCCTCACAAACACCTTCACTGAAGACGATCGAGCGCTGTATTCTGTGGAACTCTTTAGTGGTCTCTATCATTACACCTACACCTACTTGGTACCGGTGGATCTGCAGTCGTCGGCAAGTGGCACGGGCCTCTCTCCCATTGAAGCGTCGCACTCTCCATTGCCGTCCGCCGCGGTTAGGCCGTCTTCGGGGCAGCGGGCCACACGTGTGCTGTTCCTGCCTGCACTTGTCAGTGCTGTGGACCGACTCTCCGGGCAGCCCTGCATGGTTGCGGATGCGTTGTCGCACTCCCATCCCAAGAGTGCTGCGCCAGCAGGGGCGGATGGTGGAGAAATCCCGAGCAAGATTACCCCTGGAATGACCGCCCCCATCATGGACGCAGCGGCGATGCGACAGTGTGCGGGGCCTGCGGCTAACTGCGTTGTGCGTATTGTCCCTGCGGCGACAGCACAGCACCCTGCGCTGCTGTCGTCGGCGCTGTCACCCGCGAGCGTGGCGCCGCCCGCAGGAAAGACGACATCGCACGGCTCGGGCGAGGCGGCGGCCGAGCGAGAGAAGCGGCCGTTGCTGGAGCTTGTGACGTTGCAGGCGTTACAGCCCAGCGACACTCTTTACACAGAGTTGCTACTCTGAATATGGGGAAGCGGAAATCCAGCATCAATCGGAGTAGCTTTTCTTTTTTGATGTGTGTAGGAGGGGAGGGGAGGGGGTTGCGTGTACATGTGCCTGTTCATATGTATCTGTGTGTATTTATGTTGGTGTGTGGTGTGGTAAGTAATTGAACCATCTTTGGTGCTACTTTTTACTATTTTTTTCCGCGCTTCTCTGCGAGGAAGGTGACCAGGTAGTTCTGTGCGATGGATCACCCCACCCTCCAAAAGTAAAATTGATTGAGGGGACTGCAGCACAGCAACGGGCCATTCACAGAAATACTACCGGAGCGAAGCGGACGGAGGCGTCGAGCCAGATGCCAGATTATGCGAGCAAACACGCAAATAAATAAGTCGGAGCAAAAAATGCACTCTCCTTTATTTTGGGACCCTGTGGAGATGGCCAGGGTCGGAAAAGGGTCTGCTCCTTCCCCTAGCACGCACACTTTTATGAATCGGCAGACCTCCACTTTCGTTGCTTAAAAAAACGGAATGAGTCTGCCACTGTGTGTATGCGTGTGTCTGTGTGTTTATCTGAATTACATTTGTGCCTGCTACCTGGTGGCGATATCACATACGCTAGTCAGGAGCCTTCCGATCGCCCTCCTCGGCTTTGTGGCTTCTGAAGGATGTAGGCTGGACTCTACACTTACACACACACACAACTGTAACTATTTCTTTTCTTCTTCTTTGATTTGGCTTTCAGTTCGTTTATGTCTATATGTCTACTTCTGTGTGCTGATGTTCTTTTTTAAAGAAAAGTTTGTGTCAGGAGAGCAAATGCTTTTGCGAGGCAGCACTTTTCATGCCATCATCACTCTTTTCAACATTCTTTCTCCCTGCTCAGTTGGATGATGATGAATCATATACATATATGTATATTTCTTCACGACTATTGCTCAGCCACTGTCTGTGTTTTGTTTTGTTCCTTTCGTACATACAGTTATTTGTATTCTACTTCCTCTCTCCGTAGTGTTGTTCGCTGTGTGCTGGGGAGACAACAACAGAGATTAGGAGGGAGAGAGTGGAGGTGTACAAAAAAAAAAATGAAATCAACAGTGGCACTAAAAACGTTTGTATTGTGCTAATACCTGCTTCTAAACTACCGTGTGCGCCTCCCCCTCCCCTTTCCCCTCCAGATACTCTGATATTTTAATATAATAAATGAAGAGGAGAGAGAGAGAGCAAAGAAAGCTAACCCAAACACCATACAGGCTAAAGTACACACCTACAGGAACTCACCAACATGCATACCCCCCAAAAGAAGATATTTATTAATTTTTTTCTGTTTGAAGAAGAAATATCAGTGATAAATACCGTATTAGTGTTTTTTTGTTGTTTGTTTGTTTGCCATTGAAATGTACGTTCGACTACATATCGTGTGAGTAGGGTGTCTATATGAATGCAATTTGCGCATTCTGCCGTCCTCACTCCAGATACAATTACAATTCAAGCAAATACACGAAATAATAATAAAAAACACCCTGTGAGCTGTTTGTTCACGTTGCTCTTTTTGAACTGGTGAAGATGCATACACCCTGTTGTTCATACTGATGAAAGTGGCGTATATTTACAGTTTGCGAGTTGTGTATTCAGCTGCAGCACCACTGGCGCAGTGCAGCGCTACTATCTCACAGTTACTGTAGTGCTCACGTTCCTCGCTGACGATTTCTTATTTCCGTCCACCTCGGTCCTACTGTTGTTGTTGTTCCTCTTGCTTTTTTTTTTTGCAGTAGCATTCATCCGAAGTAAGGAGAGATTATTAAATAGGTGCATAAAGCGCAGAGCCCAACTCTGCTCACTACATTGTCCGCTGCTGCCCCTGCCCTTGCTTTTGGCGTGTGACGACGCAGCGCAGAGGCTAACTTCGCGGTTTGGCTAAGACTCATATATATACATATATATTTCATATTGTGTCAAGGATTTAAGTTTCACATATACACAGTACACACACACACACAAGCATAGATTAGGAAAAAAAAATGGGGGACGCTAATGGAAAGTTCTTCATGAAGTCGCTCAAGACTCAAAGTACGATTGATCCTGATCTCTTCCCTCTGCTGACAGTGCGCAGCTGCATTAGCGAGGCCGAAGAAAGTCTTAATGGACCACGGTTCTGCGGCCAGGATAAATTCACCGGATCCGTCTATGAGATCCGCAGCTGTTTGCTTGTCCAGCCGGTGCAAAACAGCATGTCCTCGGAGGACCGCGTGACGCGTCGACGCCAACAAGATCGCATCGACGTGCTGATGTCCGCTTCGATGAGTAAGAGCGCCCCCGCTTGTGTGGTGTTCCCAGCGGACGTGTACATCCAAGAGCAGGCCTCCACCGGCGCAATCTATGTGGTGAGCGTGGACGCTTTTGGTGGCTTGTCGCTCGGAGATATCATTCGCTCTGGGTGGGGAATGGTGGAGGAGAGCGTCTTTCACGACGTCCTACAGGCGGTGGAGATGTACGGCTACGCGAGCACTCGGCTGCCACTGCACGGCAATCTAAGTCCCGACGCCATCCGCCCGCTCCTCACCGTGCGCGACGGCGCCGCGGAGGCGAAGCAGCGTTCGCGGTGGGTGGTGGGTGACTGGCTTCTCCGTCATGACCCATCAATTGAGCAGTGTGACACCGAGTCTATTCTCGGGGACATCGAGTGGCTGCTCCACTCATCCTTCTCTCAGTTGAACGTCTCTGCGATGGCAGATGGGACGTTTCTTTCGCGGTATCAGATTGAGGCGGCTATAAATGAGGTTGTGAGCCGTGTGCGCGAGGCCCTTCTAGCTAGTGATGGCAATGGCGGCGTCGGCAACCACAGTAGTAGCCATGCGGCCACTGGAGAGAACCCATCGGCTTCACTAATCATGGAGAGAAAGCTGAGTGCTGGTGACGGCGCAAGTGGAAGTGCGGCAGGGGTCTCGTCAACGGAGGGTAATGAGTCAGAGACAATGACACCGCAGCATCCCAAGTCGAAGGTCAAACCGAGCGCCGGGCACGAAGCGGCTGGTGCCGAGTCGAGCAGTGAAAGCGGCGCGGACGGCGGCGCTGGAGGGGATGTTAACGATGTCTTCTCACACATCCGGCGCATGTCCTTGCAGGAGCGGGGAACATACCATCAGAACGCGTTGCGCACTGAGCAGGCCCTGGTGAACCGGTACCGGCGGAGGAACGCGACGCTGCCACCGAGGCCGCAGGGGACGGGCGGGCCGCGTCGCAACAGCGATTACGCCAGGGAGGGCGACGACTACGAACTGCAGTACCTGACGTCCCCCCTCAAGCCGCGCACTTGTCAGCTGCTTTCGCACTCGCGAAGGGGCAGTGCCTCTCTCACCAACAGCAGCGGTAACGGCACACCGACTGGAGCGAAGGCGGCCCGGCAGCTGCAGGAGCGGCGCAACCGTTTGCTGGAGAGTGTGGTGGACCTGGCGGTGCGCTGCCAGGAGCAGCGTGCGCGAGCGGCGCGGCAGCAAGAGGAAGATTTGCAGATGCAGTCAGAGGCATTGCGGGCTGTACTGCTCCGCAAGGCTGCGATGGCGGAGAGACGGACCGGTGGTACTTCTCGAAATAACAGAGGTGCGTCTGTGCCGGTCAAACACGCCGCTGCCGCTGCTCCACGTGGTGGGCACCGTCAGCCACCGCAGTCGGCGCTTCACCAGCAAACGTGTCAGCCGCAGCGCTCAGCAACTGCTCACCCGCGCCACAGCTCGGCGATGGTAGGGCGGATGCATCATTATTATCAGCAGGTGAAGAAGCAAGCTCAACCGCCGCCACCGCTGGAGCTGCGGAAGACGGCCGGCAGCCCGGAGCCCCGAAGGCCGAGCACCAGTGAGCACGCGGGGAGGCGCCTACCACAGACAGAGGCGGGGCTGCGAAGCAGGACGACTCCAGTGCCGAAAGAACTACGGGTAGACTCCCCTGGCGGGGAAACGGGGGGCAGTGGCTCACGAGGCCTGGGTGTTTCCCTCATGATTAGCACGTCGGCCACCACGCCGGGCGACTCCCTGCCGTCCGGTTCCCCCGTCAGCAAAAGCGCTGCTACCACCGCGGGGAAGAGCAGTGACCCGCCTGTCACTCAACCGTGTCGGGCTGGCGGCCACCAGCACGGCAGCGTCGGTACTCTCGCCACCCAGCGCATTCACCGCGGCGCTGGCGCCACCGCCGTGGAGGGGAGTGGCCACACTGCCTGGAAGCCTCAGCGGAATCAGCACGGTCCCGCTGCGTCCACAGATGCTGTGACAACACAGATCAACAGCGTGGCACCGCTGGTGAAGCCGATACCCATTGCCACCGCTCTGGCGGGCAGGCGCTTGAGTGCCGACGGGGAGGGGCGCCCCACCCCACGCACGGACCGTCAGGACACCGCGTCTAACTCCTCTCCACGGGTGATTCGAGTCTCGCCGCACCGCGCTGGTGGGACTTGGACGGCACAACAAGCACAGGCCCGCGAAGCACGCGCCGTCGCCGTCGCCGTCGCTACCAATGCGGAGAAAGAGACCGCCACCCCGCGGGCGACAGAGCAGAAGTTGGTCACTCCGTCGCCGCGCTGGTCTTCGCCGACAGGAGTGCGACCGTCTGGCGCGCTGAGTGGGCGGAAAGCCTCTGGCGCAGATGCTGCGCCGCGTGTGACGCCAAGGGGTGCGAATACCACCGCGCGCCCGCGCCGCGAGGCACCCGCGACCGCTAGAGGCAGGCCGCTGACCCCTGTCAACCTCACAAAGGCCCGTACGCGATCTGCGGACGGGCGATTTGGCGGTGGCTTCCAGGGGGCCAGGGGATCTGCGGACTCTGGGAGCCACAGTTCCACTCGCCCGCAGGGTCGTGGCAACGGGGGTAGGTCTGGAGCTGCCGTCACGCGTGGCGCCGTGCATCCCGTGCATGAGGCATCTGCGGCCATCTCATCACGTTTCAAGTACAGCACCTCTAATGCGCTAGGCCAGAGGAAGGTTGTGCGGTAGCACACCGAGTTGGCTTTTGTGGGGCACTTTCTTTTACTCGTGTTACCCCTTTTTGTTTTTGTTATGGCACATACAGGAATGCACGCATACTCACTGTATGTCTGCCTCTACCATCGATTTGACGTAACTGATCGGGGCTGCTTCTTTGCGCTTCCCACTCCTCGCCTTTTTTTTTGGTTGGTGCTCGAATTCATGTCTATGCGTATGACTGTCTCTCTCTGCCAAGAGCATGGCATGCTACCATACAGTGGAGGGGAACGCGGGAAGGCAAGGCAATTCATCCAACAGGTTGTTTTGTCATGTGTAGCTGTAGGCGGCTTGTTTGGTTGAGTGGCGATGGGCGATGGAGAGATGCCTATATATATATGTTTTCTTGGCTAGTCTCTTTCTCTTTGTAGCCCTTCATCGGTGCTGCTGTGACTTCGCCAGTGCTCATCATCCTTGTCCATTTGGTGCAACATCTCCCCTCCCTCTCCCTCATTCATTATTTTTTTTTGGTGCATTTTGCAGTACCGTCACTCAGTCGCCCGGTTTTATTATTATTTGCCTGTTCTGCATATATGTGGTGTTTAGCGCGCGCGTCTCTGTGCGTGTGTTTCTAATACCGTTCGTTACTACTTCCATATTGGTTGCTGTTGATGATTTCGTTACGGGCCCAGTCACTACAATTCTATGCACCATTGTAGAAACGAAAAGAGAGCAATCCCAATAGTACTTTTGTTTTGTTAGTGTAAGAGCAGCAGTACAAACGATCAGAAGAGTTTGTGCGTTTATGATGTGTCTGGGTATGAATATGATAAGGGGTAAGCCATGCATGTCAACACTTACAACACACTTTTTGTTTTGTGCTGCGATGATGGCACCTTCTTCGCTTTTTCACTCTTTGTCTATTTTATGTTGTTGGTACCTACAGTGGCGGCGAGCTATCCAGCAGTTTTTATGCAGCTTGTAACCTTCACATAGCTGAACCCGTCTGTGTTCTCTGCACGAAATGCTCCGGCTAATGTTGTCTCCCCCCCAAACTGACGCTGCACTACCAGTACGGAAAGAGGGTTCACCCGTGAGCATATCTGACTGCTTTAATTTTTTTCTCTCTGCTTTAAGAGACCACCAGCCATATAAATGTTCAAGTGGGTGCGTGTACGTGCAACTAAGGATTAATATGCACATTTATATGCGTACAGTTATCTCTTTCCCGCCTGGGTACAAACGTGCCGCCATTATTCCAGGAATGGCTGTCTTCTCCGTGAACGTCCATTTGTTACTGCGCGCTTGTTCTTTGTTTTTACTGCGGTGAAGGGGGTGGG
This sequence comes from Ecitophya simulans, assembly GCA_027574965.2. NCBI lineage: Eukaryota > Metazoa > Arthropoda > Insecta > Coleoptera > Staphylinidae > Ecitophya > Ecitophya simulans. Next base: position 12,989 of record JAODGE020001686.1, read on the forward strand.
GGTGGGGGTGGAACTCAATCTGGAAGTAGCTTGTAACTATAATAACTGCTAGAGAAGGACGAATAAATGAACCTAATAAATTTAGTGAGATGGAATGTCACAAGTGTGGTCTTGCAGCGGTGGGAGTCTTTGAGGTAAGGAGCTGCGATGGATAGTACCTGAGAGCGACACGGGCCCGCGACCGACTTTGCACGCGCGTAGAGGCATCTTGCAGCACTTCCTATATATTATTATTGTGACTGCTATTATTGATGTGGTAAACATTCGCTCATGGTTTTTTTTTCTCCCGTTACTGCGTCCTCTTGAAGCACACGTATTGCTGACAGGTACGGCTCTCGTATTCGTGCACTCGATGCATGTGGATTACCCCCTCAACTATCCACTCTATCCATTGGCGAAGCCGCTGGCGCTGGTGGCGTTACAGCTTCCAAGTGACTCATATGGTCCTGGGCGAGGCGTATAGGCCCCAACGCGTTACAACCTCTTCCCAATTTTCTGTTTGCTCCTGCTAATAAACTACGCATTCTTCTTTTTTTGTGTGTGGTGTGTTTGCCCCTCTCAGTGCTGCGGCCCTGCTACATAGGTGCTTCCACATAGTTGCTTTCGCCTCTTTTCAGCTTTTCTGCTGGCGGCGGTGGCGAATGCCTCTGAGAAGTAGCAGTCTCCTCGTAGTTGCCTTCGTCGGCCTCTCCGTCGGATGGATCCTCGCGGCTCTTGTGGCAGCGGTAGAGTCGTGGTGGCGGCGGCGACGGCATGGGTCGACTGCGATGAGCGTCGGCACGGCGGTGCCACTCTCTCGTCGGGAGAGGGCGGCTCGCGACCTCAAGGCGCTGCATGATGCACGGCAGATGGCCCCTACGCCGCCACAGAGCTCCGGAGATGAGCTGGAGAGCACAGATGAACTAGAAACGGCGAGTGGCAGTGATTCAAGCGAGGACAACGAGTATGCTCGAATGGAAGCTCTCCGGCTCAAGATGGTATTCGTAGTGTGGATCGGGGCCCCAAAGCTGACGGCGCAGGAGGTGGCCGTGCTCACCGCGAGCGCAGGGGTGGCGCTAGTCGATCTGGTCAGTGGCGATGCGGCCGCGGCGCCTGTGAGCTCTAACTACAGTGCTACATGTACACACAACACTGCAGTGACGGCGGAGGAGCAGCTTCAGTGGAAGGAGTGGCACCTATGGTGGAACCATATCGGCTGCGGAAAGATTGCGCTACGGTGCAGCGACCGTGATGTTTTTGACGGTATCGCTGTCAAGGTACAAAAGGCACAGCTGCCAGTGTGCATGCTGACGCGCGCAGCGGCGCAGCCACTGATGGAGCACTGTGCACAGAACGCTGGGGAGTCTGTAGTAGTAGTAGCAATCGGCCCAGCACCTGCCTCGTGCTTGGACGACATCACTGGTAGCTTGAAGCTGTTTTCCTAAATACTGGGCATATATTGGCCTTCCTGTGGCATGATCCAGTTCGACTCCCCACCGCCGCTCCGGTGTTTCCCGACCGTATCATTTGCTATGTAGTTGCAGTGCAGTGGTGAGGTGTGGAGTGTAGTCTCGGCAACTTTGTGTTTTTGCTTCACGCGAACAGTCATGGCTACCCCCCCCTCTCCCCGTATCACTCGACATGTTCTGATGCTGCTAAGCGGTATTATTTGGGTATCTTGTAAATGCCTAATCACTTTAAAAAGTGAAGTAAGGCCCTCTATTTCTTGATGGTTATGTAGAACACCACCTGTGAGAGGGCACACACGCACACACACACACTTTCAAGTACTGCTACCATTTTTCCATTCACATCACAATGACCCTTCTCTTGTTCACCATCCTGTTTCTCTCCCCAACGAAATACGCCTCAGGTAAAAAGAGCGTGTCCGGCACTTTAGGGCACTTACGAGGCAGGGGTCACTTACACGCATTCTTACTGCACTGTTCGAGCAACGCGACCCTCCGGAGGTCTGTCCCTCTTCCTCGCTGTGTGTGTATGCTGTAGTGGGCTGCGGCATTCATTGCGGCGCTGAGGGCTCCAACCGTAGGGAAGCATCAAAACTGTTTTCTAACAGTAGTGAGCGAAACAACATAATCACAAAAACAAAAAAAGGCAACCACCACAACGTAAGCAGAATAGTTTGCAACAGGACATCATTGAGAAACTACACTGACCGCAGCATCTAGTTTTCCATTTTTGCAATGACCAGTGTGACCAAAGAAACACACCACGAGAGTGTCGAGCTAGTATGCTGCTCGCTGCTTATTCAGTTTTCCGGTTCGGGGAGTGTGATCCTGCTGGATGGATCGGCTACTCTTTTTAGCGCCCCGCTTCTGCGCAATGTTCGCTATCAGTTTAGTAGGTGCGGCGTCCCTCTGCAGGTTCATAGTAAGGCACGGATGGATGTGGAGGGTGAGTTCACGACCAGTCGTGGATTGCTGAGTTCGGATGTGGAGGACCTGCACGCAGTACTGGACTGCACTCGTGCTGACGCACTGGCTGCACAAAGCGGCCACCGCGGCAATGACCAGGGCCCCAGTACAGATCCTACCAAGGCTGGCGAGGCACACCCCCCGGAGACGCTCCAAGGGCCACGCGTCATGGTCGTGGGTGACCAAAACACTGGCAAGACTGGGTTGTGCCGCTCCCTCGTCAACTTGGCAGTGATGTCGAGGCAGTTTGGTGTCGCATACGTGGATGTGGATGTTGACCAGCAGAGCGTCACCTGCCCCGGTAGCATTGCGACGGCCTTTTTAGAGGCACCGGTCCCCGTCGACGACGCCTTCGACGCAGTCATGCCGCTTAGCTTTTTCTTTGGCGATAAGGCCGTTACCGCGGCGACGCGCCATCGATACCTGGACCTGTGCGCCTGCACTGCGCAGGCCGTCGCCTCCGTGGGCTTAGCGAGACAGCACTTTGGGGCGGGAGGGCTTGTCATCAACACGATGGGGTGGATCACGGAGCTGGGCAAGGACCTGCTGCTCGAGCTGCTCTCCATCTTCGCGGTCACACACGTGATCGTGGCGGGTTCTCATGCGGAGCTGGAGGCAACCATGCAGAATGCATCGCTCGGCCGGAGCCTTACGGTTCTCCGCTTCCCTACGCAATCCCAACTGCTCGCGCGCTCCGCCTCCATGCTCGCCACTGCACGCACCCAGCAACTCGTCACATACTTCGGTGGCACCCCCCGCACCCCACTCTTTCCTGCGCGTGGCGTGGCAAAGGTGGCGGACGTTGTCTTTCTCAACGCCCTCACCCTCACTCCCATGACCTGGCAGGAGGTGAGGGCGTGCAGTATGGCGGCGGTGTCGTGGGCTGACACCGTCGAGCTCGCCGGCGAAGCGAATGTGGCCGGGTATATTGTCCTGCTGGAGGTGGGGAAGCGCTTCTTTTCCTTTCTGTCGCCCGCGGCTGGGGAGCTGCCGAAGCCATTCCTACTGGTGTCCAGCACGCTTGTCCTCCCTGCGTCCAAAGTGCCACCACTCAACGCCTGACCTCATTCTCTGCTCCTCATCCCTCCTATTTCCCCCCTCTCCAAGCACGGGTTGGTGGCGTATTTCTAGTTGCACGGTACACGGCGAAATGGGAGGAACGGGAATACATAAATAAGCGATAACACACTGGCAGCGAACCGAGCTCAGGCACAGCAGCGATGTTGGTTGCTGTTGTGGTGCATCCCTATTTTTTTTTCCTTTGGCGGCCTAACGAAACGAGGACGAGCACTTCACACCCGAAGCGACCGGTACACACACACACCGCGCACAAGAGTGGCCGCAATGGAAGGCTGAATGTAGCGTAGAGGGGTTGTCTTTGTTTCTGCACACCTACAGCCTGTGTGTATGTGCGACTCTGCAATACGCACTCCATATTACTACCGCCCCAATATAACATCATCTTTCTCTACTCTTTGATTTATATTTATATATGAGCCATCATAGTCAGAGCGCAGCTCGCGCGGTGCCAGCAACTGTAGTATACTCGGACAACTCGCGCATGCAAGTGCACACACACACACACACACACACACACACATCACGTTCGTACCTGCCGACGAGGCAACGGATAAGAACTATAGAAGCGGAAGGGAAACATTTAAGAAAGGGAAACAGAGCGATATAGCAACCTAACCGTATATATACACACATTGTATGGCAACGAGAACGATGAATCCTCAACTCCCACAAGTGTATGTTGCATACGAGACTGTAAGGCTGACTGGCGGATCACTGTTGCGGCTGTGCTTGCACTCGGCGGCTTACTATGGAAGCCGCGGCTTCATAGCGGAGAAGTTATTCCACCAAACTGGGGCTATAGACGCGAATGAGCGTGAGGCGATTTGCTACGTGCTCTCCATGGCAACTGAGATTGGGGTGTCTGTAGTGGTGTGCCCGTGCCAATACCTTGCCGCCATCAATACACCTCGCTTTCTACTGGATTACATGCTTACCTCTTGGTCTGAGCTCCTGTGTCATTTGGACCGCTTTTCTCCCGGACGATTCGCCAGCTACGCTGTGGAGGCCTTTTGCTCGAGTGACGAGTGGTCGCTGGACTTCTTCACACTTCAGATCCCTGCTGTCCTACTTACGTTGGGCAAGCTGATCGCTCGGCGGCGCCGAGTGGGGGCTGCAAGGTGCCGCACAAAGCGTGTCCTCGGCGTGCTAGCAGCGCAGGTCCTCCTTCGTGGCTACATGACCTCCTTCTCACTGATGATTCCAGAGAGCGGCTGGGAGGCAGTTGAGTCGATTATAGTGACTTTGCTGGAGGGCATGGCGACCTCCTACCTGGCGCGGCACACCTGGCCATTCCCCTTTGAGGACGTGAGCGACGCTACGGCGTCTACCGCAACCCCGTCAGATGAGCAGGGCACTGGCGAGTCGATGGAGTACAGCCATGCTGACAATAACTGCGCTGCACCGGTTCGGTACAGCGGTGGAGGCGCCGATGTGCTGGATTAACGTTTCTGTCGCCTCTGCGAGCAGTCGTAAACCAACCCCATAGATCGTGGTGCAGGGAGAGAGTGGGAGAGAGTAATGCTCTGATTTACGAGAGCAGCGTAGATTGCACCTTGGGCACGATGGGGGGTGGGTGTGAAGTGGAGGTGGTGGCTACCCACTACTCCACATACACACACACAGAAGAGGTGGAGAGCTTAGATGGGCGTGTCTTCACAGTTGCGAGACTTATGTGCGCGTGTGCCCGACACTACTGTTGCCTCATAGCAGTCAAGCTGGAGGTGTGTTAGTGGGTTAGGTGAGGGGTGGGGTAAAGGGAAGCTCAGGCTCGCGAACGTGTCTTTGTGCGGGCGCTGCTGTGACCACAGTACACACACACACACATAGTTGCTAGCACTGCAAACTAGATCTGACGTGAGCTGAGCGTGTCGATTGGCCCGCGGGTCCGCCACCCTATCACCCGAGGAGTTATCCGAGAAGGGCTTCTGTTATGTTTTTCCATTATTTCTCCTTTCTATTCCTTTTCTAACGCGTATGTATAACGGCTCAAGTAGCAGCCTAAGTTTTATAGGGCAAGGGCAAAGGGACATAAACATTTAAATTTTAAATTTATCTCCCAAGGGTTTCTCACGCGATGAACTCAGCTTTCGGCAGTCCACTCAAGCCGGCACCAGCCAAGACAGAGGTCCCCGA
>JAODGE020001690.1:0-21725 GCA_027574965.2 Ecitophya simulans
CGTGTCCTGAGTTTCCAAATATTTTCGTGCGTACGCGGTTTTTAGTTTTTATTATTCGGCCGTTAAACGCGACGGCCTCAATGAACTTCGCCCGACTTCACCGGTCGCTGTTATCGATTCGGCGCGAGGCGGCAAACCGCCGAACGGAAATACGCCAGAATTTGCAGCGCAATCGCTCATTGCAAGGATAATACTTGAATTGCTGTAATCATAAATAGAAAAGCGATAAGTCATGGTATTTGAGTATTGTTATTAAAAACACAAACAGATCGTTCAATATAACTATAACTAATATTAGTCGACAAAATTATTTTTGTTCCCTTCCCAACTAGTTTTATAACTTGTGGAAAACCACTGCCCTCGTCTGAAGATTTAGAAATCGGATGAAAATGGTGCTTTTTGCAACGAAGGAGGTCAGAGAACAATGAAAAATATCGTACAAGCCGAAAAATATTCCAACGGCAAATGCAACTGATTAAAAATGTATTAATAGTTCGGAATTCGTGATTTGTTTAATTCGCCTCGTTAATCATATTCTGTTCACATAATAAAGATGCATGTCAGTTGTTATTAGTAACCAATACCGCATTCTTCTCTGACTCACTGTACAAATGTTTGAACGAACCGACGTTAAGTACGTGGCAAACACAAACATTCGACGTTCGTCTAATTCAATGCCGGTTCGGATCGTCATCCCCCATTTGCCACGATTAATTAATTATTCATGCGTTACTGTTTAGCCCGAGCGAATGAATAAATAACAATCGGACCGGCGCATCGAAATTCAATGCCAATGCCATCGGCTTTCAGACGACGCAACAGCGACAACAACGAAAACGTTGCTCGGCCGCCATTTAATGGACGACGCGTAATTACGTGCAATTGCAGGCATTACCGTTCGCGATGTCGACATCAGCCGCCCATTAATCGGCTTTCGGTCTCAAGTCGGTCGGACGACATTGAATAATTAAGCAATGCCAATGAAACGCCGCGATCGACCTGTCGTCTGCGCTTAATTAACGCGATCGCGACGCAAACATATAAACAATCAAACAAAAAAAAACGCGCGCGCGAGAAAAGCGCAAGTGAATGGAAACGAAAATGCAGCGGCGAAAAGTGATGAGAGAATTGCGCGTCGAGTCGTTCCCAGGACGTAATTAATCGCGCACAGCAAGAATGCGCATATAATAAGCCACGTAATTTCGGAATTGCCTCAATGAGCAGTAATCGATCATCGCGAAGACGTCTTCGGGCGTGCGCGCGTCCTTGACGTTCGACGCGCAAGGACGCGCGATGATAACGAGATAATGTTAATGACGCGGTTGCACGCAAGCGCGTAGTCATTTCCGCGTGAAATGCGCGTCGTCGCGCGTCGCGAGCTCGTCCTGGCACGCGGCCCGGCGAATCCTGCTGCTTTTCACGCGCGCGTCCGCGTCCACCTTCGCCTCGAAGCCTCGGCAAGCCGAAAAATATCCACTCTCGATTTCGCCACACAATAGCGCTTATAAATAGCTCGTGCGTGTGGTTTTTTTTTTTTTCGCTCTCGCTCCGCTCGCCGCGCCGCGCACGTTCCGGTTCACCTTGAAGCGGTTGCGATAGAAAACGTGGAAGACGATAACATCCTGCATCGTCCGACGATTCGGGATTCGGAGTGAACGCGAGCGCCGACACCGTGGTGGGACATCAGAGGACATCGAAGCCCCTGATAATGTCCGTGCAGTATCCGATGGCAGTCGGCTATCTGTGCAAACGTACGACCGGCGACGGTCGACGAATCGATTGCGAGCGGTGTGCTCACGTTCCAAGCAAGACAGAGCGTGCAAATTTCGGTTAACACGGAATTTCCTGCTCGCCTTCGCAATTCTCTGTACGCTGGGCGGAATAATAAGCCACGAGCGTGTTTCTACCATAAATAGAGATGAGAAAGAAGGTGTCGAGCGGCGCAGTGGAACTGATTGTTGCATCGTCGTCCACAATATTTGAGTAACAACTAAAGTGCGCCTATTTCGACTGTTCCTCGTCGCACATAACAAAAATGTTGCTGTCAGCTGTTGCTAATGATCTCCTGCCATTGCTCGACCAGTTTGTCGATGATGCTCCTTTGCCAAAAATCGGTTGGCCTGGATGCGAGTTGAGAAATAATCAATTTTGGCGATCTACCCCATCGTTAGTATGGAAGATGACAGGACAGAGCAGAGATTGGTACAATTGCGTCGAGATAAAAGTTTTGTTTAAACGCTCAGTATTTATTACTCAAACGGAAAATTTCCACCTACCTACCATTAAGAAGTCACGCATTTTTCTTGAGTAATTAATGGGTTAACATCATTTCGGTATATTTAGGAAAAAGTTGATTAGAATATTCCACTCTCTTAAAAAAAAGTCAATCGAATCAAACCAAGTTTGTCCAAGTGACCTGCACCTAAGAGTAGAAGGATGGCGCACCTTGTTGCAAGTGGCATTGAATTATCAGGTGATCTAACCTAATGCAAAATGAACAGGAACAGAGAACACAAATTACAAAACATAAGAAGAATAACAACAACAACGCCGCCATCTAAGTCTAGCAGGGCGCCACATGTCAGCCGTTAGCGCAGATTTGCGCAATTGAGAGTGAAAGAAGACGAACAGTCGCGTCTCGCGGTGTCGTTATAATCATCGCGATGCACTTTTCGTACAGAAATTACCGAAGGCGAAACCGGCCACGCTTCGCCGCCCTTGTCGGACAAACGACTGCGCCGAGCGCATTGTTTAATCGCGCTATTGACTTTGATTGGCGTAATAAATAGCGCCGGACGCGAAGTCCCGTCGAGATGCAACGTTAAATTTAGCCTTTTCGGCGAGATGAAATTAGATTACGTGTTGGCCGGCGGTGCGCGCGCGCGCGCGCAACTCTATTTATAGCACGACACGAATCGATTTCGAAGCTAATAATAATAACAAACGCGGCGGGCGCCGCGACGCGTCCCGCCGCCGCCGCCGCCGCCGCGAACGCATCAACACACAATTAATCACGATTCGCTATTCTCCAGTTCTGCGCGACGGCGCGACGAGATTGAAGAATTTCGTCGATTGCTTCGTTTCGTGCGCCGCCGAATATTGTTCATAATTATCGCCGCGTCTCGACATTCTCCGAACGCGGCGTGGAAATTTTCAGCAATCAACGTGCGCTACATACAATAAACCAACGAAAAATGCGATGGCACGTGGCAGCAGCAATCGACATTGTTGCACAATCTTAATGTAAACAAACGCAATTCTAGCCAAGGGCCAAATATAAACCAATAAAACTTCACCGACGATATGGCGCACAAAATTTGTGCAATCGTCGTCTATTTTTTTCACTCGTCGTACATATTTATTTGCGATGCATAAATATTCGTTGATTGCTGCACTTAAATGAAGCAACGAGCGTGACTCGAACGCAAAAAAACAACAAGAAAAAAAAAACGGTAAACGCGCCGACGCATTATCCAAAGGGTCGCATTCAATTGGGGCCAAAAAACGCGCGCTAATGAAGTCGAACGTTGCAATAACAAATTACGTTGAGGCACGCGCTAACAACGCCACTGAACGGGCCGGCGAGTAATTAACCGAATTAATCGGCGTCGCGCTATAATTAAACTTATCTTATCGCGTCGTTTATATTTAGAACCGAATTGCGCGCCGGCGCGAACGCGAACCGTTTCCGACGCATCATCAACAGGTCGCGGCGCGGCCGGCGGGAGGAACCGTCCGGCGGAAACGCGAGGCGGCGGCGGCGGCGGCGGCGGCGGCGGCGGCGATTGGTCATCGGGTTTGCTTGCGCGCGCCGCCCCGGCACCAGGGATGGCACACGTTCCGAACTGACCGATTAATAGATTAATCGATTAATTCGTATTACCAAAAAGACTCATTCCATCGAATTTTTAATCGAAGTTAAAACGAAATTAATCGATTAATCGATGAATTTTTGCCATCCTTGGACGGCACCACGTGCAGCACGCCCGTCGGATACGCCCAGGGGCGGAACTGGTGCGCGGGTCGCGCGTGGCGTTTGTTTTCGCCGGCGGGGCCGCCGGCTATTTATACCCACTAATCGATACAACTTTCCTCGCGTCGCTTGCGAACTCCCAAATTGTTCGATCTTTTATAACGCTGAAAACGAAACAAAAGCCATCAGCATTGATTCACCACGTTGAATTAACGATCCAACTCGTCTGCAACGAAGCGTTATAAAATTATTCACATAGAATTGGCGAAAAATCGCCCCATCATCAAATTTTAAATCGACGAAATTGCCTTTGACCTTTCCAATGGGAAATTACATCTCCACGAGTTAGTCGTGTTTGTTTTCTTCGGTCGCGTAAAAGCGCCGACTCGCTGCGTGACGGAGAGAATAGCGTCGAATCAGCTGATTGCGACGAGCGCCGACGTCATGCGCAGGGTACATTGGCCGGCCGCGCGGCGCTCGCGCGCGCTCTTCGCCGCCCGCGCGCGAGAACAACAAATAAACAACAAGTGGGACGGCGACGGTCGGGGCGCGCACTCTAAACCTGACCTAGCTGCGGCCGTGCGGCACGTGCGCACTCACCAGTAGCTGTCCGGGGCCTGGCCGAGATTGGGCTTCGAGTTGCCGGAGGCGCGCTGGCGCAGAAAGGTCTGCAGCTTCTGCTTGACCTCGGTGGAGGCGACGGCGCTCTCCTCGTGCTTGTCCTTGCGGCGCAGCGCCTCCAGCTGCTCGCGATGGCGCTGCTCCTGCAGCTGCTTCTGATGGTCCCAGAACTCCTTGAGGTGCAGCCGCAGCTGCTGCGCGTGCTGCTCGGCGAGCTGCTGCTGCTGGCGCTGGAAGTGCTCGAGCAGGATCTGGTGCTGGATCTGGTGCTGCTTCTTCAGCTGCAGTATCTGCTGCTCGAGCAGGCGCTCGGGCGCGTCGCGCTGCTCGGCCATGCCGACGGCGGCGGGCAGGCGATCGGGGTCGGCGGTCGCTGGGGCGGCGCAGCGTCCTACATCGCTCGCGCCGGCCGAGGAAAGCGGCGAGGCGCGCACGCACTCGCGCACACACACGCGCGCGCGCGCACAGATCTCACGCCGACGACGACGGCGACGACGACGCACAAAATGGCAGCGCGCCGACGGCGGTCGTCCCGATTGGTAATTCTTTAATTGCGCGCGAGGTCATGTCGCTCGGACGCTGGCGGCGGCGGCGCCGCGCGATCCACTCGCGGCGCGGGCGTGCGCCGGCGCTGGTTCGGCGTCGCGACGCGTGCACGCGCTCGCGTTCGTCGCGAATGTGGCGGCGCGGGCACGGAGCGCGCTCGACACGGCGCTGGCACACGCGAGCAACTGTCAGCGCGCGCGTTCGCCGCGTCCGCACGCGCCAGCAGCGCCGGCCCGGCCGCAGGAAGGCGCACGACGTTGCCGCCCGTGGCCGCCAATGTCACTGCCGTCGCCGCTGCGCTCGCGGCGCCGTCGCATCGCGCGAATCTGCGAACGCCCGTGGGTCGCGCGCCGCGCGCCGACAGCAACGTTCGGCGAATCCTGCGGGCCCCGTCTGCGAGCACGTCCTGGCCGTAGGCAGCCAGTCGCGCCGCAATCTCGACGTGCGCTGGGTGGGGCGTAATTGGGATGTCGAAAATTTAAAAAAGTATCGATATATATCAAATCGATATATTTTCGAAATATTATAATTTAAAAAAAATACCGATATATCGATATATCGCACTCGATCGTAAATAGCATATGAAATTGTCAAGAAAAGATTCATTGTGTCCCAATATGATATTTACAACTCGGTTCTATACATATAACTATATTAGAATTTGGTTAAAAAATATCGACTTTTATACCGTTTCGATAGTCCAAATTTGATATCAATATATCGATATATCGAAAAATAAAATATCGCCCAAAAATAATATATCGATATATCGATATATTTTCGACATCCTTACGCCACGCCGCCATTCCTGCTGCGAGAACGGAACGCGACGCGTGTCGTGCGCGAAAAACGCCAAGGTTGCGCGCTCGCCGAGATAAAAATAGACGATCTTTATTGCACGTAAATTCGATTTTTCAGCGCGGCCGTCCACATCAATCACGCCGCGCATTAATCATCGCGCGAACAACACCTGAAAGCGACGGACGCAAAAACCGGGCGTCGCGAATCGCCTCTGCAGAGGCGCGCGCTCGCTGTCGGTCTATTTCGGCGCTCTCGTCAGCCACTTGTTTTAATTATGCAGGCGAGGCGCATTTAGAATGGCGATATAAATACCGGCTTCGTACGCGCGTCGACGCATCGCGACGCCCCGCCGTCCCAGCGCGCGCGCGCTGTTATTCCGCGCGTCTATTTATATCGCGCTAGGGACACTAAAAACTCCATCGCGCGTCTAAATATAAAAATAATGCCTATCTAAACGCATAAAGCCCGACTATATTTACGCGCGGGCGCAATTTTAGACGGCGCAAATGCGCACCAAGTCAAAGAGCTATTTCGGTGAACGACTTAATAATAAACCCAACAAAGACTCGGACCTCCTTGGACTCCGGCCACCTCCACGTCCACCGCCGATCTATTTATTTCGCGCGAATTTATTAATCATAACTTAATTCCGGTGCCGCGTTACCGCGCGTCCGTTACAATGTACGCTCGCTGGAAATAGGCATTCGCGAAATGGCAACGCAACGAACAGACGCTTTAAGTAGTAGACTCGCACTCGCTGCCGCTGAGATACCTCTTGCGCAGCACGGCGAAATCGTGCGCGAAATTGATGGAGACGAGATATTTAACGTAGGACGCGATCATTCTGGTCGGTATCCGGACGTAGTCGAGCCGTTCGGCGGCTTGCCACCAAGCGGTCAGGTACCGCACGAAGTTCCTGCTCGTCGACGGCCTCTCGCAGTGCATTCGGATCGCGCCGATGTTGATGACGCTCGCGACGCACTCCTCGTGAGCGCCGATCAGCGCGAGAATGACGTCGCACACGCCGGGCAAGTCTTTGAACGTCAGCACGTCCATGAAGTGGTAGTAAAGGGCGAGGTGCTGGCCCTTCAGGGAGAGCATCGGCTCCTCGTTGGTGCTGTTCATGATGTACTTGTACAGCGCCACTGCCGCCTCATTCACCAACCCGCTGTGACGCAATGGCGACGGTCGCAATACTATCAGTTCGGCCACTCGAATGTTCAATTTATCCTGAGATGCGCGAAAACGCATTAGAAACACCGGACGATCCGAGCGCCGGGTTCGGTTAGACGTCGACTTACCTGCGTCGCAGCAATCAATGCCAAAAAGCGATACGCGGTCACGACTTCCGAGACGATCGAGCTGCCGAGCGCCGGTATCAGCATCTTGACCAACGTCGACCGCACGAAGCAGGAGGCTTTCTCGGAATTGCGTATCGGTATGCAACAATTGAACAGCAGCGACATAATCTTGCTGCTGGCGGCGGCGTTCAGTTGCTTGGACTCGTCCTCCAAGATGTTGATCAAAATCTTGATCAGCTTCACGTTCTTGTTGAACGCCGACGGATACTGCGGGCTGTCCTTGTGCGGCAGATCGATCGCGACCGGATTGCTCTTCATGATGCAGTTCAACGCGGCGGCGGACAGGTCGGGGCGATAGAACAGCTTCGTGATGGCCGATCGCGACTTCGGCATGACGATGTTGAACAGCTCCAGCGCGAGCGTCTTCACCTCGACGTCCGGATCGTCGGCGGCGATGTCCAGGAGGACCTTCTGCGCGCCGAACACCGGCAGCTGTTCGATCAGCAAGTCGAACGTCTTCTCCGCCTTGGTCTTCAGCCAGTGGACGATCGTGCGCCGATGGAGGATCTTGCTGCCGTGCTTCAGCACCCAGACGAGGTGCGCCTCGTGATAGCTGATGTACTTCTCCATGTCGGCGAGGTGTTGCAGCGAGAGCAGGAGATCGGTTTGAAACGACTGCACCACGCAGATCGGATCCTCCTGGTCGATGTACGCGGCGAACAGGAAGTACACGCATTTCAAGACGGCCGGATTGCTCGGCAGCTTGACGCGAAACTGTTTCAGAATTTGGTGCACGATGTCGTAATCGTTGTCTATCCGCTCGCTGCAAGTGCCGTGTCCATTATGCGACCAGCGCGGAGAGGCGGCAAGGCCGTCGAGGACGTTACTTACTCCGCATAGCACAGCTCGAGGTAAAAGAAGACGTAGTCGATGCTTTCGGCCGCTTCGTTGTGCGCGCGTTGGTAGAGAATGCTGTCGCCTCGACCGATCACGCTGGCGCGCACGGTTTCGTCGACGGCGTTCCACGGCGTCGACGCGAAGATATTGTTGATTAGAGCGATGAGGATCTCCTGCATAAGTTCCAGGCAATCTGGCGTAGCCTCCTTGCCCTTGTAGTATTCGCGAAGGTTTCTCGGAAAGTTCAATTCGGCTATGGCCACCGACAAGTCGTACAATATTTGCGGCGTGGTGCACATGTTATACACAACGCGGAGACAGTGGAGGAAAACCGATATATGCACTTCTTCGAGCTACGATTGTTGTTAAATGTCATTCTGATTATGAACGAAATGCCGGCGCCAACCTCGATTCTCCGGCCCACACGGGTTAACGACAATATCGACTTATAGTTAGGACTGGACGCCACGAAGGGCCGAAGAATCGGAGTTGGCGGCCTATGGTTGTGCATTACCGTAGGCATATGCTCCACCATGTGGACCATATCGGCAAATACGATTTTTAAATCGGGGAACACCTCAACATTCAGATTGCTAAAAACATATAGTTGTAAAAGGGTTGCTGCATAAGTCTGCTCTCACTTACCTGAGATAAGCATGGGCCAGGGGCAATCGTAGTTTCGTGCTCAATGTTCTCGCGCCCTTCCAGATACTGACAAATTGATCCCACATATTCGCCTCGCATGGAAGGGCATCCAAATTTTCCAGATGCAGGGCGAAAATGCGCATTGCGTTAGTCCTTATCGCTTCAGGCTTTTCGCTATCAGTAATAATCGCGTTGAGGGTTTTAACGCTAACGAACGATTGCAACGAAAAGCTCCTTGTTCGACAAAGAAAACGATTATTCGACTCGAGCACAAGAGTTAAAATTAAACGAAAACAACTAGAACTACCTGCGACCCGCATGGAAAATCCCTTCAATACAAGACGCCAGAATTTCGTCATTGCACTGTTGGTTCAATTGCGAATCGATAATTCGAGTATAAAACTTGGAGACATGTTCACGACTCTCGTGCGCGGCGCTGAATTTACAATCTTTATAGAAGCCTAAGAGAATATCGGCTATCATTCTGGAAGTCATACATTTTTTTAAAGTAAATGTATAGGAAGTTCGTAACTACGCAGTCTGGTGGTGTGGTACTAACCTGAGGAGTTCCTCGCTTGTTTCCGAAACTTCCTGCAGTTGATGAAAAGGAAAGCGCGCAATCGTAGACTCCGCTTGCATCGGTGCCGATTGTATTGCACTGAGCACAACGTTAAGATGTGGGACGTGATTTAAATCGAACGACATCTTGTTGAATAAATTTTACGGAAGAACTTCAAGAACTTCACTCCACGCTTTGAGACTAATGACTGACGAAAGTAGCAGTAATCGTGGCGCAATTTATAGGATAATCGTGTATAGTAGGCTGCGAGTTGCCGAAGTAAGCGAAGTAATCGAGTAAAATTTGAAGAAACAAATGACTATCGGTAGGGGCAGGGTCACTCGATCATCATCGGTTTTGTTCGTGCATCTATGGTCAAGATGTGTTCATCGTCGCCTTCATGTTGAACAAATCAATACATTTCAATGATTTGCAGAATCTTAATTTAAACCACTAGTTACAAATAACAGCACACAACATTTAATCGCAGTAGCTTTGTGAAAATGATCTGAAATTAATGAAAACGATCCAATTGGTAATGCAACAGTACCTTGACACTCTCGACTATACACGATGGTAAAGTAGGAACCTGTAACGCAGAAATACAAAACAACATCCTCTTCGATATTTCAATTTTAATATCATTTGCATATAATACTGCGGTACTTGTTCTCAAAATCGAACCTAAACATGCCCGAACGAACGAAAAGAACGTAAGTGAAACAAAAAAAAAGGTACAGTAAATATGTAATAATGTATTGTTGTTCTCTTGTTCATCACCAAGTTTGTGCTTTTACAATAAACGTAAAGTATCCATATTACTCTTTCGCTTATGCTTATTATAAGTATTATCATATTGTATGTAACATAAAATGGATCATAGTTCTTATAGTAGATTCTTAGTTTACTTGTAATGTTTAAATGTACTTGCAAATGTAATGTTAATGTCGATTAGTGTGTCTGTTTGCATCGTGTCGAGAGTGTCCGCGCGTCGCAGCGATATTTGTACACGAAATTACGATAAAAATTAAAACTCGAGACTAGAGCGGGGCCTGCATTTCTTCAAAAATATAAAATAAATGAGACTACTACCTTCGCTGCCGGAGCAATGTGTTTGAATCGAGTCGAATCGTCAGACTGAAAAGAGAAACTGGAAATATTCAAGAT
The DNA here is from genome assembly GCA_027574965.2 of Ecitophya simulans. Taxonomy (NCBI): domain Eukaryota; kingdom Metazoa; phylum Arthropoda; class Insecta; order Coleoptera; family Staphylinidae; genus Ecitophya; species Ecitophya simulans. Next base: position 10,511 of record JAODGE020001690.1, read on the forward strand.
ATGTATGTACTTGCTTAGTTTATAACTAATCATATGGCTAATCGTAAACTAAACGAACTCGGGAGCTGCGAAGACAAATAAATACGTTGTCATTACACTTGGAAAGGATCATCGAGATGAAGGGACCATCGATCGTTCGATCGATTCGACTGCTCTGCAATGTACTAAACACACACGTCACGTCGTTCGTCAATGCTTGCTAAAACGAGACGTGCGCCTCGCCTACGGTCGTGTCTAATCGTACGTATGAAAATCGTTTTTAGTCAGAACATGCATTACGAGTAAAATGAAGTAGATTTGGCATTGTTTGGTTGAATAATTTCAACAATATTCAGTAACGCCAACGCGTCCGCACGTTCACGACGTGTCGACATCCACTCCGCGATGCCGCCTCCTAAATATGTCGATCATTAGAGATACCTACGAGCTAGTATACGACATATAAAAATAATAATTAATCGTTTTTAAAAAAATCAGTGCATACGACAATCAACTTCGTCTCCGTCCGCCTCGGCCGACTCAATCGTAATCATAAATATGTACAAACTGCGAGCAGCAACTGCCGTCCAACGAAACCCTCAGCGCTTTCATACACAGCGCTCGCCTGCCCAATTAATAATGAACGCTCTTGATTTTTGCTTCTCGCGTCGTTAGCCCACGTCCCTACCTAAGAATCTACGAGAACTAAGCCTAAACTAAACTAATTAAACGTACTTCGGGGCGACTTTGTGATGAAAAAGTCAATAAATATACAATTGCCGTGTGCGTTCGAAGACATCGAACGCAAACCGTAACGACGGCGCCTATCGATAAACTATCTTAGAAGAAGAAAATAATATGTTCGAAACTCGTTTTGTGCTCGTTATCCGTCTCCCACTCGTCGACTGCAACTCGCCCATGCTGGTCGCAGGAGTTCGTCCATCAACTTAATCGGTAGTTTGTGATGCGCTTCGTAATATCTTAAATTCGGAGATTCCACAAGGAGGCGAAAATCTACAGCTCAGCTACAGTATTTGCTTACAACATTTGTGTGATAAGTTTCCGTGTACGGCGGTCTAATTAATTATGAGTTATTCTCACTGTTTCTTGCGTTATCTTGTTCATGTATCCGCTAATAAACCGCGCGCCAGTTTGTGACACGACGCGTCCTGTCGCGCGTCCATTGTTAAGTTACATAGTTTAAGAAATATGACACATTTTCTTCGTTTACGAACTAAGAGATATTTAAATATAATATATATCTATTGTATATATGAATATCAATTATGGAGTCAGACCGTGACGTAAATGTAAAGTTCGTTTTGCGTTTCGTGTCAATTTTTGTTCCGCGTCGTTCCGCTCGTGTTATTATTTTTTTTTTGTTTGTTTGTCAATTTGTTGCGTCATGGCAATTCTTCGCTTGCTTGCAAGACATATTTGTTAGAAATATATAGAGAGAGCTGAAGGAATATCACAAGGGTACGTTAGTGAGTTAAACAGCTCTTTGGCTACGTACATGTACATCGTGTGTGAGTATTTTGCTTGTTACTTTTCTTTACGTTTTTCACTTCTTATAGGCCGTCGCGAGCTGCCGATATGTCTCTTCAATACGGTGTGTATCGGTTGATTCCCCCCCTATACACGGCAGCCTAAAAAATAAACAGATATTAGTTAACAGCCTTTCCCAGCTATTCGAAATTCAGACTTATTGTGGACAGACGCCACTAAAGTTGCCTAGCTATCATTTTAATATGCGGCAAGTGAACAAGGTCAAATCGCAATGTTAAAAATTGCGTACAAACAAGCGGTAAACTACACTTGCGTAAATATTTATGTTGTGCATTTGAAATGGCGGGCAAAAAATGTTTCGGCTTTTAATAGAGTTACGGTATCGGACTATTAAACGTGCAGTCATTTGACGTAGGCAACCAAGGTAGCTGTTAGAAAAAAATAAATGTACATAGGTCGAAGGATCACCAATTTTCGAAAACAAAAAAAAAAAACTATTCGACTAACATTGAATCATCTCCCAGAATAGAGCCAACTAATTGAATGTGACGTAGATTCGTCGAAAGTTAATCAAAATCGCCGACTTCCGCGCCAATTCGAGCAAACGCTCTCGAAGCGAGTCGAATGCTAAGTGATTTAATTGAAATGTCCAGCCGACGACTTCGACGCTTACCCCATAGCCTGCCATTGGTCCGATGCCGTGACCCAGGTACGGATCGTAGTCGCGGCCGTAGCCGGCGACGGCCGCGTAGCCCGCCATCGGCTGCGCCGCCGCCGCCGCGCCGTAGCGGGCGGCGACCGCCGTGTATGTGGCTGCCGCCGCGTAGGTGGCCTGTTGGGCAGTCGACAGAGGTGTTTTTAGTAGCGGTGCGGCTGCCGCTGCGGCCTAAAACAAAACCGAGCCATGCACAAATAGAGGCCATGCCAACATCGAAAGCACACGCAACTCGTGTGAGCAGATGCGCAACGTTTCGCGTTGCGTCCCTATCCGGCGATCGTGCTCCAACAACTGATAAACCACGCCGCGAATTCGACACACAGACCTCCGACGAAGAATTACGACAACAACGAAAAATTACGCCCCAAGACGCGCGATTGGTGCGTGCCGACTCTGCGCATTCTGCGATCGATCACTTAGCGATTTATCACTTGTTCTTGCAGCATCGACTAGAAGATAAAAACACATTCATCATATTTATAGAAAGGGTTGGTCGGGATGTTTTATCACAGGTGGCGGAATGGCGTTTTTTTTTTTAAATAGGATAAAGCCATTTCTATTATGTTGAAATGCGTTGCCTAGCAACGTCGAGCTTTACCTAACATTAATAACTCCAAAATAGTTAATATTAGAACTTTGTTTTCGATTACCTCCCTAAGCTATTTTACACCTGACAAGCGTGCCCGACGTTACTAAGCAACGCGTCAGCAAACTACCTGTAATGACTTATACTTTATCAGTAATGAAATGAGATTGAATTTCATAAATGTATCGCATGTTTGAACAATTTTCCACCGCGCAAACCTATCGACTGTTTGAACATCTCGTTGGCGATTATCAAGGAATTGTATTAGGGATGTCTCCCGAGGAGCAGTTTAGAAATAAACAAAATCATAAACAACATAACATCTTTCGCAGAGTCAATTAGAGTCAATTAAATAAACATGTTATCAGTGCTTGCACACGATAACACATTTATTCACATGATCGCACACACAAGTCCAGTCTAATAACATATTTATTTAATCATCAAGTAATTCGCAACGCACGAGAGATACGCATGAATTAGAAAACTTAGGTGCATAGACACAGGAGAATGCTCTTAACTTAACTAAGGTTCGTAGTTATGCACGACGCGTGGACGATGCATAGAACACACAAATTTAACTTTAAACTTTAAACTATTTAACGTATATGTATCGATCCAGTAATAATGAGCTTGTGAGAACAGTAGGCAATAAATATTACGAATATCTAACAAATCTCGGGTGTGTCTCTCTACGCTCTGGACCGGAGTCGACGCGCGGCGTTGATGTTGGATGCGCTTGTGGTCTGGCGTATCTTTGGTGGAACGAGAATTGCTCGACCGCGATTGTGCGCATCCAACATCGACGCCGAAGTGCGATATCTATCAGTTAAAACTAAAATCGAATCGAAACGTGACGAACCAATACACCCGAGGGTGGTGTCGCGAAATGGTTACGGCCCCTCGGGTCTTACAAAAAACAAACAATCAAACAAAAAACAACAGAAAGAAGAAAAAAAAAAACACTCGAACTGTCCGAAACGTACTGCATAGACGAGCGCTAGAGAGGGGGAGAGACGACCGCGGCGCGTTCAGTCGTCGGCCTCCTCGTCGTCGTCGCAATACACGCGGCTCCTTTTGCGCTCCGCGCCGGACTCGCCCCGGCACGTGGATTTGGATTTCGCGGAGGAGCGGCGATCGTCACCATCATCGCCGTACTCGTCGTCGACGTCCGAGCTGTGTCGACGCGAGCGCCGATGGTGATGGCGGTCGCCGCGATGGTGGTGGTAATGGAGCTGGGAGTAGTTGTGGCAGAAGGCGGCGTAGTCACGTACCTGCAACCTGTAGTTGGGGTCGGCGGCGTGCGCCGCCAGAAACGGGTCGTAGTAGACGCCGCCGGCCTCCACCGGCAGCGTGTTCAGCACGGGCGTGTAGCTCAGCGCGCCGGCGAGCGGCGCCGGATGGCGGGCGAAGGCGGCCGCGGCGGCGGCGGCGGCCGGATAGGCGGCGGCGCGCGCGCGTCCCCGCTGAATGGCCGCGACGCCGCGCAGCGCTTCGGGCCACTGGACGCACATAGGAACTACAACATCAACCGTCAACGCATTAGCACATCTCACGTCGGCGCTCCGTCGCGTCGTCGTGCGCGGTCAGAGAAATGTGTTGAGAGAGAGAGAGAGAGATTTTTGCATGATCGTGTCGTCTGTAGTAGCCTAAGCTAGCCTAACTCAACGCGCGGACGAAGAGAGCTCTGATGTAAGTCAATCGCACGATACTTTTTCGTCGAGGTTCAAAGTAATACAAGGTGTCTGTTCGTCGTTTTTCGCCTATTTCCACACTTCCATTACGTCGTCGCGCGCGTGCACAGAGGGAGACATTTAATCAGGAAGCGACAAAATGCATTTGGAACATTCAGCTCGTACGGACTCGAATGCATTTAAGCACTGAACTCATCCAACATCAACAATCCAGCTCCAACGAGACGGATAGAACACTCATTGTCAAACACAAAGTTGTTGATGTCGCGCGAGCCCAACACTCGTTCGATACGTAAACTTATCGGTTAACAATTTCAATATGCGACTACGCGACTGAAAAACAATTACCAATTACATAATTGTACATTAAACGTTAGAATAAGTACCAGTCAAGTGTGAACTCTAGTGAAACACGTGTCACAGTATGTATGTACATATATATAATGTATATATGTATATACATATAACATGATTATTCGTCATATCATAATGAAACAATAGAAATTAATAAGCGTCGCATGCTCCCTATGGTAAATATAAGTAATATCAAAAATCAAACTCAATGCGCACAGACACCCTGTATACTGGCGTGTACTGAGGTGTTAGGTGTGTGTCTCCAGCGAGAAAGTGAACAATAAAATAAAAAAGAATGAGTAACATAAACGCCGCCGAGGCGGAACACAAAACGGTTATTCGGCGACGAAACAAATGGATTCGATTATGTTCGAAAATAAGCGAGTCCGAAACGAAATCAAACTAAACGTACATAGTAGCGTAGGACTACAGACAGAGACATACTTTTAGTGGCGCATCGCACGTGCGGCGAGTCAGAACAGAAAAACAAGATTCGTAATTTCAACACAAAAGCCGAGACACGTTCCAAGAAGACAAGTAGAGAAAGATGATGAGCGAGGGGCGGGGAGGAAAGTGTCCCGTACCTAGCGGTGTCCGATAATGCAAGAGAGTATTGTGCATGTCAAATATGTATCATGTATCGTAGGAAGTAAAAATGTACGGAAAAATGCCGCTCCCGCCGACGGCCGACGGGACCGGATACCAACCTGTGGGTAACGGCGGCGGCTTCTTGGTTTGCACTCGTGCCGTGGCATTGTTCACCTGTTCGATCGCGCGTGTCGTGCGAGAGAGAGAGAACAAAAAAAAAAGAAAGAGGTTGCCCCAAATTAGTTCGGTTCATTTCGAATGAGCGCCGGCATCCGCGCGGCGGCGTTCGTCTTCGCCCGCTCGCGTTCGCCCTGCGGGCGGCGGCGCGCGAAAAGTCGCGCCGCTAATTGCGGCGGCGAGCGGGGTGGGGGCGGACGCCGCGCGGATTCCACGCCGCGGCGCTCTTCGTCGACGCGAGTTCGCAAGAAGCGTTGCCTTGCGCGGCTCGTCGACGAGGCGCGTCCGCAGTTCTTAATTAACGCCCTAATCGAGTACAATTCTAGGACTTACGGGCTAATTACGATTAGGCTCGCCGTGCGAACGCAAATTACGCGAACGTCAGGACAGAAACTATCAAAGAAAAAATCCACTCTTCGATGTATCGCTTTCGGGACCACGTTCGCAAATCCTATCCTGACATTTACAATTCTAATGCGTGAAGTTATCATCTTGTTTGGTTGATTTGCGATCCCGACAACGATTCGCATTCGAATTCCCACCCGCGGCGATTTCAATACGAAACTTTTACGAAATGCCCCAGAGCTCCGGTTATTTCGCAACTCGCCAAATTTCGACCGTGCATATGAATAATACATCCCCCACCGGAGGCTCGAATGCATAATTAAGTTTCCGGTTTTTTCCCCCATTGTAATTTGCGTTCGCAGAGTTGATGTGCAGAGCAGGATTAAAACGTCGAGCACACGCCAGCGATAAATGACGTGTTGGCTGTTGAGATTAATCCTGCTCTGTTTTCCTTATAAAATAATTGCCTAATACTATCAAGGGTAGTTGAGGTGTCTGTAAACCACGTAAACGCATACGATAACAGATTTGCGCTTGAAGCTGCACGTCGAATCGACGAATCTGTTATTGAATGACGCTTAACCAAAAACATGAGGTACACGTCAGGTCGGGGGACGGATGGACGAAGGACTAGAGGACGTTGTGCAGATTTCGATTGCAGCCCCCAAAGTGAGTATATGTGAAAGCACTCGTCGGCGCCTGTCCCTGGTGTCGGTCAGTCCCGCACCCGAGCGGCGTCCTCGGCGTGGTTTACGGACACCGGCGAGGAGGACTCGGTACTGGAGGTGGGGCGGGAGCGGATGATCGTGGATGATCTGGTCCACTGGTGTTTGGCGGTGTGGTGCGGCGGCACATCGCTCTCCCGCTCTCCGGATCGTTACCCACTTACCTCGGCGCTGGGTCGACGCGAGGCTCTTGCGTGCGCGCGCGCGCGTGACGCGGGTTGAGAGGACGGTGGTGGTTTGTTCGGGGGGTGGCGGACAACTGCGCGCCGTCGCGGCACCAATCGAGCGCGGCGGCGGCGGCGGCGGCGCACGCAACCGCCGTGCGTCCGTCGCCGGCACGCGCGCCCTCTCTCGCTCTCGCCTTTCTCGCACCCTCTCGTGTGTGGGCTTAATTTTTGTCAAGCATTGTCATTTTTTCGACTTCCGCCTGGGAGAGACACAGAGAATCGGTAAACAGTGTGGTGCTCGGTCGTGTGGGCAAAATAACGTCAAAACACAGCGCGTGTGAAGCACAGAATTGACGGCGGCGAGGGGGTCGTGGGGGGCTCGGTCGTCGTCGTCGTTGTGGTCGTCGTCGTCGTCGTCGCAAATTCGCCAACGCGCCTGATTCGATCTGATTCGCGGCCGTCGTCCGCGCGGCGGTGGTGCGTCTCGTGTCGTCTCGGGGTGCGTCCGATTACGGTTTCGATGGGGGGAGCTCGGGCGGCGAGTTGGTTAGTCACTTAGATACGATATGGTAATAATAAAAAGAAGCCAGCGCAAGCCACACGAGGCGATTTTGACCTTGTTTCACCAAGGACGTGTGTATATTGTTGTTGCTGTTGTTGTTGGTTGTTAAGATGCGGGGCTCGATCGATCGCCTTCCCAACGCAAATTTCGACTCGGTTCGCAACAAACGCATCCGCTCCTGGCCGAACGCGTTGTCGTTCATTTGGTTTTCTCTTTCTCGGGGTCCTCACAACTCGATCGTTTCGAAAGTGGGGCGGGAGACTGCGTTCGTTCGGTGAGGGGGGTTGAGGTGGGGGGTTGGTGTGGCGAAGGGCGGAGTGGTGACGCCGGCAAAGGAAGAGCGGGATATGTTTTCGTAATAATAACAATAATAATATATAATAATAATAATAAACGAGAGAATTCATGCACACCTCTATTTTTCTTCCCTCAACCACGGTGCCGTGAAGTCGGTCTCGTGCGCGGTCCGCATCAGCACTATTTGCGAATGTTACAAAACCGAACCCCTGCATGCAGACAGACAAAGACATGCATTAAAACAGCGTGCAAATGACATGATGACATAGTTACGTTAGACGTCATGCGTCTAGAAGCTCCGTTACGTTAGAACTACTACACTGTTAAAGCTTCGTATCATTCCATATAATATATGTATAATATTTATAATATTTGATCATCAGATATTCTCAACAATCGTAATGTTGTCTCTCTTTGACTTGATCGATGTATCTCTTGTTCAACTGTCGTGAACGAACTTTACTCTCGCTAACCAAACGCAGTTATCAGAGCTCTGCAATAGCTGTTGAACTTGCCTCGGATATTTGCCGCATCGGCGTAAATCGACATTTATTTTCTACGCTTTTTTATTTGTTTATTTATTTATTTTATTTTTTTGAAAACGAAATTTTATTTACACATGATGAGAGAGCCTCCGAGTCTCCCCGAAGGGCGCGTCGCCTACAGTGTCGTGTCTTGCCACAAAGTACAGCGGTAAAATATGCCAAAAAAGAACAACGAAAGCGTTCGCTACAACGGCGCAACTTGGTCGAAGAGAGTGTTTCGGCCCGCCTTTGGCCCCGAAAACGCGCCCGCCCGAGGATTAATACATACATCTACCAGAATAGTACTAGCAAGAGATTACATGATGCCAAACATTCAGTCAGAACATTCAATAATCGGCCCATTGTCATCATCACCATCATCATCATCATCATCATTATCATCATCATCAATGTCATGTCACCAATCGCCATAATCATGATCAGGAGAACCAGTGTTCAAAATCGCAAAGTCAAGAGGTCAACAAAACCAAAATCGTATGCAACGGTCTATCACAGTAGCGAATATGTATGCGTGTTTAAGTCAATCGGACCGACTCCTAACCCTCTCCTAACACCTAGCATCCCTAACGCTGACGCATCGTCCGCGCTCAGGTCGTGTGTAGTATTTGCGTGTGTGAAACGTGTTTGGTTATTGATAGCAGTTCCAAATGTCGAAAATCAAACGAAACAAAAGAGAAGGGTAGTCAAGACACTCGCGTCGGCAATGAAGAGTTAACGAAAATGTAATACAAAGAAGATTCGTAACTACGTCTGCGTGAACACACCGTGAGTCAAACTAAACTAATCAAGTAGCCGTCCATTTATCAATCACAATAAATGGGCCAATGTAGCAGCCAGGTCAAGTAAATACCATAACACAAAGTCAAATCAATGTCAAAAACAAAAAAAAAAAACAACCCCGCGATTCGGTATCTCGGTGCGGCCGAACATCGCCGCGCTCGCGCGCCTACCCTCGACGCGACGCCAGCGAAATTCCTCAATAACGCGTCGATTAATGGTCGAAAGTCGAGGGGTGCGGGCAGCGCGTGCCGCGGCAGAGGGGGGCGTGATGGTACGTGGTGAACAAAACAGTCTTCGGCACAAACTCGTTCTCGTGTGTGAGAGGGGGTGGCAACGGCAAACTTTTATATATTGGCAATAAATGTATATGTATATATATATATATTCATATATATAATTGTTGTAACAGCCAGGGAACGGTGCTTCACCACATTTAATATCAAAACTACAACTAATGTAAGCGGAAACCAACATATCTCGGTATCGGTATCAATCAGTAGTCAATAATTAATTAGAGAGATAGAGAGAGATAGAGAGAGATAGAGAGAGAGAGAGAAAGATGAAATTAATAAACAATGAGCAGAGTAACTGAAAATGATCACATTCTGTGGGGGGGTAGAAGTGAATGCATCAAAAAAATAAAAATCAAAATAACGTAAATAAAAACAAAAACATAGCGAAGAAAGTCAGAATAGAACCGAATCTCAACGCAATGAGGAAACAAACATTAATTAATAGATAAATGAATCGCGCTCGTTGACTGTGCACGAAGGGGTGCAGCCGTTTCCGAGAGACGAGGCGCAGGAGAGAAGTCGTAATGTACAAAGCATATTTGGAAACAGATTAATCATTATTGTTAAAATAAAGAGCGAGGAAACAAATCGAAAAACGAGAACGCAAGAAGTGAGAGAGGCGACGCAATGGCCCGTCTAATTGGCTAATTGGCACGTTCTCGATTATTGCAGCGCTAGATTGGATTATTTGAGAAGCGACCGACGAGAGTATTAAAAGTGGCGAACCCCCAAACGTACGTGACTGGGCAAGTTTGGATCGAATAGCATAGATCGAAAGATTGCAGCTTGATCGATTCGATCGAATTTCGGGTCTTGGCGGCAGTGGCAAGAAAGAGAAAATTCCCATCCGTCGGAAATCGACAATGTTTGGTTAAGCTCATCTTGCGGCGTCTTTGATTTTGTTTCTGCTTTGGTGGAAATCAAATTATGAAAATAAAACAAAACTTCGTACGCGCGTCTGTGCACGAGGTGTGCTCTCTGTTCAGCGGAGTTCAAGGCGGGCCTTTTCGGCAAGCAATGCGCGTTTTGGACATTTGCGAATGCAGTTCGGCATCGAGATTCTGCTCTGCCTGTCGAATAAGTTTCGTTAAGAGTGCAGCTGGTACTCGAAATCAAGTCGCAGATTGATTATTTTCATAATTCAATAAGTAGGATATCTTGTCATGTCGAAAGAAAATACGGTTCGTAGATGTAGGGAAATCGTGCATACCTTTGATCCTCGCTCGTTGAAAATGATCTCGACGTCCAAGATGTCGCCGAATTGCTGTAACAAAAGAGCAATACACGCGGCGATTAGATCGGCAGGCAGGCGAACACGAACGGCGCGCGCGTCGACTCACCCCAAACATGGCGCGAAGGTCGGGATCCCTAAACCTAAACGGAATGTTCGAGACGTGCAGTCGCTTCGGTTCGGACTTGATGTTGGAGATGGCCGGGATGCTCTGCCTGGCGGCGACCTCCGCGTCGCTGAGCGCCTGCTGCGCCGCGTCGACGGCCTGCGCCGTCGGCGGCGCCTCCGTCTCGGCGGCCTGCTGTTGCTGCGTGGCCGCCGCCACAGCCGCCGCCGTCGCTGCTGCGGCGGCCGCCTGCTGCTGCTGCTGTGCGGTCACGACGGCGGGCTGCTGCGCGTCGACGAACTGCTGTCGCGCCGGACTGCCCAGCGTCGGCGGCTGCTGCTGTTGCTGCTGCTGGTCGACGGCGGCGGCAGCGGCGACCGGCTGCGGCGGTGGCGGCGAGAACGGCGGACCGGCGGTCGCCGCCTGCGGCGGCGGCAAGAGCGGCACGTCCTTCACGTCAACGGCCGTCTTCACGTCGCCGTTCTGCGCCGGAAAGCCGGCCGGAGCCGCCGCTCCGAACGGGGTTGTCATACCCGTTTGCACCATGTGCTGAAACACA
>JAODGE020001729.1:0-19137 GCA_027574965.2 Ecitophya simulans
TGCTTCATGGACACAGATGTTGTCAAGAGAGAGGGTGATAATGGTGGGGTGTTTCATTTTGACGGCAAAGATCGCCTTGGTGGAGATCGTATTGGCCACACCATCCCTCCCCCCCGGTGCCGGTATCCCGTGGCCACAGAGAGAAAAATATATATCGTTGAATCGATGGCTTGCTGGATGTGGCACAATGACGACGTGTCTAACATACATATACAAGAGAAAGAAAGAGACGGCTCTACGTCTTGACGGCTAAGAGACGCCTCCACATTGATTGCATTTCAACGATAAAACAGATGTTCGGCGCCACCACTGACCGACCTCGCCGCATCGCAGCAAGCAGAGCCGCAAAAGAGACGCTGGTGACTCCGTCCTCCAGAGACGCCTCCCGACTCCGCGCACCTTTCTCTTCCTCCTCCTGATACATGGAGCGGATGGTGCTGGCGTACGTGTTCATATAGTACGCGAGCACCACGCTGGGACTGCGAGATACCCCCTGCCTGCAGTGAACCAAACATGCAGGCAGCCACGCCTCCGGGCCCCGGGCGCCGTCGCGGGTCTTCCTGTGTACAGAGACGCACTCGGTGATAGCCGCCCCAAGACGCTCGCGAGCCTGTGTGATCAGCGGACTCACTGCCACATCCTCACCACGGTCAAGAAGGAGCTGCGAATGATGGAGAAGCAATTCGACATCGCTCCGCCATAGCGCATCGGTGCGATCCGTGGGCCTCACAAGGAGCAGGTGGTACAGACCAGCCAACAGAAGCGTGCTGTCCAGCACGAGAGACCGCTGGGGGTTCACGCACAGCCCAATCACAGTGGTAGTGAGCGGGACAATGCGGCCGAGACGTGTGGCAGCGGTGTCGTCTGCGGTAACCCGCACTGCGTATATTGGCACACGGAGGAGCCGTGAGCATCGTGGCACCATATCGGGGTCGCTGCCTTTGCTCTCCATACAATCCATCAGGGATGATAGAAAGCCTTGAAGCTCCGTGATGAAGCGTGTTTCACCCGCACGCACAGCGGCAGTGTACTGGGCCAGGACCTCCTCCAGTGCTGTAGCCGCTGTTTCATTTTCATTTTTTGGAGGAGTGAATGCCACCGTCTCGACCAATTCTACAACTACTGTCACCAACGTGCGCGACACCGGTGCCGCTTCCAACGTGTTAGTCGTCACTGGAGAGGTGGAGGGGGGTGTCCATTCTACTGCGTACTCCATTTCATTTTGCCCATCTTCCTCGACACCCGTGCTCCGCGCATTCATACCGCTGTCGCCACCATCATTCTCACGAAGCACAGAGATTACCTGTCGCGCCCACTGCGCCTCCCCGCCGCCATCACCACCACCGTCATCGGGTAGCACAAGCGATAGCAGCTTGTTCTTCGCAGCGGCCTTGTAGTTGGACACGTACAAGTGCCCGGCAGGTGTTGGAGCCACCCCGTGAGCCCCAAAGAAGTGCTCCTCAATTGGGGTGCTGACATTGGACACTCGCCTCAGCTCATTCAAGCGTTGATAGAGCTCTGACAGCGCAGCGCCTTGCTGCGTACCAGGTTCCATATCCTCCGCACCAGCGCGGCCCTTCTTCCCTTCCACCCCCCCCTCACTGGTGCAGCGCAACTTTGCTCTTCCTTCTTTGCTGAAGATACACAGAATAATTGCCAGCCTATCTCCCTCACCTCTTACTGAAAATGGGATGCGGTCATACTATCAAACCACGATCACAATGATCACAATAGAGAGAACGCTTGGGGGAAAAAATAAGACAAAACGTCAAAGAAAGAGAGAGAGGAGAGCGATACTGCAAAACAAAGAGGAAAGCAGAACAATAACAACAAAACGCAAAATGATGGTACTGCATTGAAGGCAGACATGACAGTAGGGGAAGGCAGCAACACGTATCAGCTGCGTTGGAGGTACGACAAAGACACGAAGGTTTTCAGGTGCCCCCACCTGAAAACCATGTTACAATAGTTTTAGTTCACTTTACTGCGATCGACACTTATAATCAGCGGGATAAAAAGCACTAAGGACACAAAACCGCAAACATTAACCCCATTAATCAAACCACACATGAAGGCATAAAAAAATAGTGGAAACTGAGACACACCCTCCCTCCTTCACACACATTCCCGCACAACCGCACACTTCCACCCTCCTCCTCCCCCCTTATTTGCTAATACGAACAAAGCAGTAGTACCTCCGCACACAATACGCACAAAAAAGAAAAATATATCAGAGGAAAGCATGCAGGAGGTCCTCTTTTGGAGCACATAGTCGCACGTACTTCCCCCCCTCCTCTCTCCGCCACCCATCGCATCCTCCCTCAATTCAGCTTCCATTCCTTTTTCCGCTTAAAGACAACTTTATCTACTTTGTTTTTGAACCCTACCTGAGGTGGTGTGTGTGACAAATTGAAAACGGTATCGGTGCCAACAACCATAACAAAAAGGCACACATGAGATGGAGGAGGGCATGAGCGCTAGCTCTCTTGCCAGCATTACAGCAACCGCCACAGAAGAAGAGGGGGGAAAAATAGAAACCTCAACTGGGAACAACAGTGATGCGGTAAGCCGGTGAGTGAGTGTGTGTGTGTGTGTGCGTATTAGGAAGAAGAAGGAGAGGGAGGAAGAAAGAGATCAGTAGGAGAACAGAGAAAGAGAGAGGTTTGCAGATGCAGCATCTTTACCGACACCACACTGTCCTCATCCTCAATTCCCCCCTGGCTTCCCTCCACAGTGTTCTCTCCACCACTCCCACTTCCCCCCTCTCTTCACTCACCCTCCGGCGCCTTCTCTCACAACATACATATATGCACATTCGCCCCCCTCCCATTGTCCCACAATCGCTCTCATGGACCAACCTACCAGTTCAAACCGAAGCAACTGGAGCAGCCTCCGTCGCATTCTCGCCGGCACCGCCACTCTTCCGTTGCTCGTCGGCCTCGTGCTTGCAAGCTAGTGTATTCCAAAGCTCTCTGACCTCGGGATGGCGCTCCAAAAACATACCCCAGAGCAAAGCCCGCCCGCTCACCGCCTCAGATATGTCTTCTGCTCGCAGCGCCGGGCCACGCTCGGCGATGTCGCCGGTGTCAATTACAGGGTCGTAGCCATCCTTCGTAAAGAATGGGCTTTCCAGGGCGGAGCGGATGGTGATGCGATCGCGAGGGTCCCAGGCCAGACACCGACGAATCAGCTCCACCTCATCCTCGTCATCGTCGCCGTAGGGGCTCTTCAGAATCTCTCGCAGCCTTGATGACTGATTCGCGTATTTCGTCAGCAGCCTCTCCATCACGAGGAAGTAGAGCGGCTTCGTGCCCTCATCGCGGTACTCGCCAATGGATTTCATCTCGGTCTCCGAGGGCACCCCAATCAGTTCTGTGATGCCGCGCAGCTGACCAAGCCCTCCCATGGTGGACGTGTAGAAGAGCGGCCTCCCGATAAGCATCTCCGCAGCGACGCATCCGATCGACCACACATCAGCGCTATGAAAGCTCTCGTGATCAATGAATCCGGTGGACACCTCCATGGCGATTGAGAGCGTCTCGGGGGCTGCATACCACTGTGTGCAGTTGTCAAGGATCGTCTTGACAATATCACCATCGCCGATGCCAACATCGCGACCTTGGCCAAAATCGGTGACACAGGTTTGGTAGCTGCGATCGAGCATGATGTTCTCCGGCTTGAGGTCGCGGTGAATGAACTGGCACATGTGCATGTAGCCCACCCCTTGCAGGATTTGGTACAAAATAAACTTGCGGTAATCACGGGTGAGTGGGTGGAGTGTGATTTGAGTGATGCTGCAGCGCAGCGGTGCCTCCGGGATCTCCTCTCCCTCTTCGTCCGCCCCCTTCGTAGCCGCCGTTTCTGCCTGCGCCTCGGCTTCGTGCTGCTCTTCGTGGGCAGTGGGACTGTTCGTGCCATCGTCGCAGCTGTTTTCTACTCCTGTTGCGTCCTCAGCATTGCTCTCGCGCTCCTTGGAGGCGTGCGGCACGTCGCTCGGGTACACGAAGCTGGCGTCCAGCACCTCACGCAGGGTGTAGTCCATCTTCTTCATTACAATATAGACACTGTCAAAGGAGGTTTTCAGCATGGACATCGATTCGTAGGTGAGCCGTTCCACCCCACCGAGCGGGATAAAAAAGTCCACTGCCGACATGACGTTGTCGTGACGAAGAGACATCATGAGCTTGATCTCCCGCGTGGCACAGAGCCACATACGGGGTTGATTACTTTCAAAAATGCGTCGTAGCTTCTTGATGGCCACTAATGTGTATCCATCGTACACCTCCTGCCGCTCTTCCTTGGTGAGGCTGGGGTCCTTGTAATCATCAGGTGGAGAGGCCATCAGCTTTTCCACCAGCTCGTTGTCACGTGCGGAGCAGACGTAGCCGTAGGCGCCACAGTTGATCGGCCCCACACCTTCGTACCTGCTCAGCAGCTCAAACATCTCTGGTGTTTCCTCTCCATTTTCATTAAACACCATCAGACATCTCTTCGAGGCGAGCGGATGTCGTAGAAGCGTCGGTAAAGCCATTTTGATGTGATTATGCTTGCAAACGTGAGAGTCCTGTGATTCAGGGGTGTTAATATATATATTTACGTGTATACGAAGGACCGGCGCTGCAATATATGCCTCTCGCTCTTTCACACTCGTAAACGTGTGAGTGTATGTGTATGTATGAGTACACTCCCTTTTTAGCGTGTTTTTTTTTAAAAATGAATCGTCGATTTCTACACGAGCTCACACAAGGGCAGTGACACTGGTGGGCTGCTGTGGAGTACGGCTACACGGGAAAACAGATAACCCCTCCCTCTCTACACTAGAAATGATATTTGAACTGGAAAAGACAAAACCCACCACCACCACCACCGATAAACAAAACAGCGCGAAGCAAATGGATGAGGGAGGGGATGAGAGGATAACGAACACTAATATATATATATATATATATATATATATATATATATATATATATATCAGTATAGGAGGGACGTTGCCAGGGCTCACCAGGGAGTTAGTTGCACCACATGGGCATCACACCCACCACATCGGTGGATGTCCACCCACATCCTCCTGTGCGTGTGTGTGTGTGTGTGCTGCGACGTGTACACACGTTCGCGGCTTAGGTAGCAAAAAACAACAACAACGAATAATAGCGACAACAGTAACTAAGTAACAGTGAAATGTGGTAGTAATAGAGGAATCGCGGGGGGAAGAGGAGGGGGAGTTGACGGTGAGAACCAGTGTCATTGTCGCTGCATCCTCTCTTCACCCCCCCTCGTCCTCCTCCTCCAAGAGATAGGCTGCTCGGTCCTCAGCACTCAGGCCGGGGTGCAGCCGCGGGGCGTTACCAACTTCCCCATCCACCACGTCTTCCACCGCGCTGCACTGTGCTGGTATCACACGTGACCTCAGGAGCGCAAAGAGTGCGTCTGGCGGCACGGACTCGTCTTCTCGTGTCTGCTCTGCGGATGCAGCGACGGTTAGGGAGTTCGCGAGAGTGCCGCAGGTGTAACAGAGAGCGGCAGCCGCTACTGAGACCAGCGGTGACGGGCACCCGCACAAGAGGCAGTTGTGCGTGACCTCCGCCTCATCTGTCGCACCGCTCTGCTCGGCAACGCTGTAGTGCGGTGCGACAGATGCACACAGGATATTCCGGTAATGGAGAGATGCCTTTCCCGGCGCTGCTCGTGGCCTCGCTTCCTTCTTGGAGGCCTGCTGGCTTGTGGCTGCCGCGCCGCGGTCAGTACCGTATGAGCTGCAGAGCACTGCTGCCACTTCGCTCGGCTCCAATTGCAACTTCCCCGTGACGTTCAGTATGTTGAAGACAATGGTTTTATAGGACTGCATAACACCAAGCACAAAGCTCTCCAGCGTCCGCTTGATGGACCGCAGTGTGGTGCGGGTGCGAAGCGTGGGCGTGTAAGTGCCCGTGATGCCGTGCAGTCGCGTATAGTGAATCACTTCTCGAGGTAAAATCGTACGCATGGGGCGCATCATGACGCAGTTACCAATATAACCGCGAAAGCCACTGAGGTGGATCACATGCGCACCGCCGCCGCCGCCGACAAGACCTTCCAGTGCCGCCACACAGGCCACCACCGCACTGTCAGCGAGCATTAAGTGCCTCCACGAAGCGGCGGCTGCACTTCCACTGCAGCCTCCCTCTACATGCGAGTCTCGAGCCTCGTACCACCCACTGATCACGCGATCCGCAGCGAGCTGCAACACGCGCAGTCGCACACGCGCGTACAGCTCCTCGCGGACGGTGAGGGAGAGGCGTGGGTGGTGAATCCACTGCTTCACCATCTCCATCTGCGGCGGCGTGAAGAAGTCGCTGTAGCGCACGATGTGCAGGTCCCCCGCTGAGTAGAAGGGGTGGTCAGCAAACTCCCAGCGCGTGATCTGCTCAGTGATGAGGCGAGGGAGCAGGTCGAACTGCGACTTCATTTCGTTCCGGACTGCGTGCAGGGCCGCCTCTGCAACTGGTGCTGATGGTATTGCCACAGTGGCGGACAGAGCGGCTCCTCCGTTAGGGGCGGCACCCGGAGGGGCGGGGGGTATGACCAGCTCCGCTTCTAAAAGATGGATTGGCAACAGTCTGTAGTGAATTGCATCCCTGCCTCTGTGATGCTCATTGAGCACGCGCAGCAGCCCGAGTTGGTGCAGTAACATCATCGATGTTGGACCCCCAGACACACCTACAGCCACTGGTACGTCGCAAGGCAGGTGACATTGCGACAGGAGATTGTCACGAATGTTTTTGGTACAAAAGTGTGTGAAGCAGGTCGCGCAGTACAGCTTTGCTGTTCCGTCTCGGCTGGGAATGTTGCCAGGGTCCTCACTACAGGTGAAGCATCGTTGTGACATTCACCGCACTGGAAAGGGGCTGGGGAGAGGGGAGGCGATTATACGCGAGTAGTAAAATATATGTATGTTAATGTTAACCTGAACGTGCCCCACCTCCCTTAGTATCGATGCGTGTGAGTGCACGTGTTGGAGTGCGGCTACAGTGGGGTGCGCTCCCTCCAAAAGAGATCTGTGATGGTGTGGGGGAAAAAAAGACGATGACAATAACAATAATAAAACAAGCGGCAGCAACACAACATTCATTGATGCATTACAGGCAGATGCTCTGGGCGATTACTATGAAGGGAGGAGAAAGGCGTGGGAAGGGAGCGAGGCGCGGGGCGGGCCCACTGACACTGATTCTTTTGGCCATTGTTTCTTGTAAATGAAGATAATGTAAGTACAGTACAGTGAATGTGATTCTTGAGGGGGGAGGGGAGGTAACATATTTGTGCTGATCACACACACGCACAGATATATATGCATATCCTCCTCTAGTGTGATAGCGTCCGATTTGTGTATTCATGCGTGCGCACTGATCTTCGTGTCCCCAACGATGCACGCGCATATGCATGAAGATGGGCAGTTTCTCCTTCTCCCCTCGGTTTTCATGTTGCTATCCACGGAAGCGGCAGACACCTCTCCTCCTTTACTTTGGATAAATGGAATGCTGCTATGCGTGCGTACATTTACGTAGAGAGGGGGGAAGGCATTGACCCTCTTCTGGGTTGCAGAACACACTAAATTCAACTCGATCGCTTTTCTAATCATTCTTTTTCCCTTCTCTTCCTTCAAATGTCACGAATGCTCTCCAAGGAGGTGGTGGGCGTGTCGCTCCCAACAGCTGCCGCCAATGTCTTTCCGCGACGTTGCCGTGTGGCACTCTTCACACGGCGTGCTGCTCGTTCTGGCCTCGCTGATGCGCTGCACCGATCGCTCTCACTTTTGTGAGATTCAATACGCCCCTCACCACTGCCCTGCCGACGTGACTTCCGCTGTTTTGTCGCGCGTGTGGTCTCGGGCGCCGCTGGTGCTGATGGTTCTCTGGGTGTCTCATGAACATCAATTGCTTGCGAGTCCTCCACAATGACCCGGGCAGCCTTCGCATCCCGCAAGTTGCGCAGTCTGCGCAACCTCACAACAGGCTCCTCCACATCCTTAAGAATGTCTCGACGGTTCAGGCTGAGTGAGCGACTGGACACCTCCTTCGGGTCCATGTCAACGATGGCGGCGAGCGTGCGATCAACATACTCCCATTCGTGCGGAAACGAATCGTAGGAAAATGTCGCTGGGCGTCCGTCCCAGGGCATCAGCGCGCGAACGTGGCCGTATTTATTGCTGGCCGCCGCCACACCACCGCTCCCCCGTGCGCGTGTGGTGGCGGCACGCAGTACGCTGCTTACTCGGTGCATTCGCTCCTCTTTTTTTTTTCACTCGCTACTGTGTGTACTCTTAGATAAACGTAGTAGATTGCTTGAAATGCGTTTCACCTTGTAGAAGGAGGAGAATATAAACACAAGACAATTCTTTTTTTAAAATATATTTCCGTTACACGCTTTCTTTGTGATGTATATGTTTGCTGATGTTGTTGTGTATTTATGATCTAATAGTAACTGTAATAGTATATATATATATATATATATATAATGTGTGTTGTGTGTCAGTGTGCTTGGGAGTTAGTTACCCCCCTGCTTCCGGTACTCTGTGCGTGAGTGAGTTCCTATATTGGTTTCAATATATATATATATATATATATATATAAAAGCGTGATGAGGAGTGAAAGTGATGAAGACAGTAAAAAGAATCCACCATCTTTTTTTAAACTTCCACAAATGCCTGCGTGTAGAACGATATGTGTGCACAGACAAGCATGGCCGCTGTCTCCGTCTCTTTCTTCCCTCTTCTCATTTCTACAAAGGCAGCGACTGCGCTGCTTTCTTTGCTTTCTTTTGTATGTTAGCGCTTCAACGTTCAGGAATAAAGAGCAGGGAGGGATGGATGGATGAAGGAAGGGGGGGGGGGTGGGGTGGATGAGGGGATCGAATCAAGAGAGAGAAAAAGGCAGAGTGCAGAAACCACACTGCCCAGACATATGTGTCCCTCTCTCTCTCTCGACGCTCTGTAGCTAATCCATGAGTGTACTATTGATGCAAACTCGAGCAGATTACGTGTTGATCATTCCCTCCCTTCCCCCCTGTCCTTCTCTCTCGTCCTCTCTCTCATTCACGGCAAAAAGTTCTTTTTTTTAAGAGTATGTGATCGCTCTTTTCGGTTTCCCTCTCCTCTCTCCAAATCTATTGGATCTCTTCCAGCTCTATCACCACTTCTACACTCCAGCATCAACCACACACACCCTTCTCGAGAGGATTTCACGACGGCTGTGACTGCGCACAAAAAGCTGTTCTGGCTACTAACAAGTCACAAGCACACAACCAAACTGGAGAGGCGTATGTGTGTGTGTGTATGTGTGTTGGGGATACAACCTCCTCCTCCTCTCCCGCCACCTCTCTCTATAGCACGGTCGCCAAAAACGCACGCAAAGGTATCGAAAACAACAAAGAAAGACAATCAGGCACCACCCGTTACTCTAAGTCTCCCTTACTGCTCTTTTTGTTATGACAAAAGAAAATATGAGAAAAAAGAACATACGTACACTTATATCGCCTTCGTGATAGCGCGAGCGCGTCGCCATCAGTGAATCAAAACCACCACCGCTAAAAGGGAATGAACATGCAGAGGGGGGAGAGTCGGTGTGCCCCCTTTTAGGGGGGGGGGACTCTATAACACCACAGCCATAACAATTGGGCTGGAACAACCACATTTACAACAAAGAAGACGTGTTAGTGTCCATGAACCACACATACACAGGGAATAACAACCACCTTTGGTGCACTAGGCGCCACACAAAGGAGTGCCTCCCCTCCACCTCCTCCCCCACCCCAAACCCTCCCGCAGACATACAAACATGTTCATTTTTTAATGTCATCATCACACCCACTCTTTTTTGAGTTTCTCTTCCCCCCCTTGTAAGTGTATGTGTGTGGCCTTGAACCAATCTCCCTCTCCTTCTGTTCCCATGTATGAACATACAAAAGGCTGAATTGTATAGATGAACATAACACAGAATACACACACAACACAAAAATCATATATATTGATAGATTTTTTTAAATTAAAAATGTCATATCTCATGTATGCTTAGTGCTCATCCAATATCCATCCACAGCCGCCATCCAACGGTGTATCAGGCCTTGTATGTATATTTGTGAGCTTCACGGATGCGGGAGATTGTGTATATGAGTAACAGTCGCGGTCCAAAGCCCAATCCAACTGTACTGAATGCACAAGAACCATCATCACTTTTTTAAAAAAGAAGACGGCAGATCAGAGTACCTATTGTCTGTGTCATTGCAGAGGATGGAATGGGTGAAGTGACACACACACACACGCATTCCAACGCCGCGCTTGTCTGTGCACACCTCTGACAGTGGCGGAAGTGTCCGTCGAAACCGCCCCCTCCCCCCTCTCATTAACTCTCCCCCTCTCTGCTCTTACTCCACGTAGTCGAGGTCCTCGCACACTTCCAAGTCAAGTCGTAGACCAACCAACTCAAACGTGAGTTTCTCACTCAGTTGTATGAGGAACCTCCTTGGGAATATGAGAAGTAGCTCGTCGTTGTCCGACTCCGTGTTCGCAGCGGCGGTAGGAGAAGCAGCAGTCGTAGTTCCACGACCAGAGTGACAAGTGGTGTTGTTCGCGTCCGTGGCGGAGAACGAGGGCAGGGAGGGGATATTGGACTGCGCCTTCACCCACCGCGCAAAGGCGGAGGCGATGCGCCGTTCACGATTCTTCACCAGTCCTTCTGCGCGATAGGTGCTCTTCGACAGCACCGCCGCCGGGATTCGCATCAGCTGCGCCCGGGGCCGTTGCTTCTCCTGTGAGCGCTCGCGAGCTGCTGCCTCCACTCCGTCCTGCGTGGGCTTCCGCAGTGGGGTCATGAGGGCGCCGTAGGGGCTCCCCGGACGACCGCTACCACCGGTCGAGATGTTGCCGTTGCTGGAGATCAGCGGTACCGCACTCACGTTGATATGTAGAGAGACGGTGTCGTAGGTGGGGCTGATGCTGGTGAGTGTCGGGGATATGGAGGTCTGGGCAGCGGCTGAGAGGGGCGGGTACTCGTCAATGCTGTCGCTGTCTGCCACACTCCTCGTCATTGCGCGGTTCTGCTCACCGATGGAGGCCTGGGGCGAGCTGCGGGTGAGCACACTCGTGGTGTCCTCACGGCCCCCCCACGGGTTATGTCCATCAAACCAGTCGCTCAGCCGCGTGAGGAGGTCGATCCGCTCGCAGCGCTCGAGAACCTGATGGTGGAAGCCGGAGAGGCGGCGCTGGTCCAGCGTGGGCACGCGCTGCTGCATCTCCGCTACCAGCTCCATCGAGGCGGCGGCATCGGCGAGCGCCTGCGTGTAGGCATGATCGTGAAAGACTGTCTTGAGGAGGAAGTAGATCCCGGCCCCGACCAGGAAGGACGGGACATCGTCGAGGGCGCTGGCAGTCGGGAAGCACTGGAAGAGAAAATCCTCCACGAACTCGTAGGTCTCTGCGCAGTGACGCTCAAAGTCGGGGTCGTTGGGGTCCAGAGACTTCTTCGGGTTCCAAATCTGACCGACAAAGCTGAGATCTTTGCTCGCCTCCCGCAGCCACTCCCGCTCTGAGTGGACGCAGTAGCAGGCCAGGATCATGCGGTTGCGCTGCTCCACGCGGTCCAGTCGCGCGGCCCGCTCCTCGCGAGAGCGGAGTTGGCACTGCTTGTAGTCGTCGTGCGGGGTGTGGCTGAAGATGAGCTGCCAGGCGTAGATGGCGGCCGCGGTGAAGATGCGGCGCGACAAGCTGTGCGCGACGCCCCAGCGCTCGAAGGGGCGGGCAAAGGGCTTGGAGACGGGCACCGCGTGACGCAGCTCGTACACATCCACGTAGCTGTCGTATCGTGTGGAGAGCGGGATCGAGGTGGCCTGAGTGGTGGACCCACGCCGTGACTCCGCAGCCACTCTGGAGACCCTCGCCGGGCGTGCAGACACCGCGGAACGTGTCGGGGTGGTGGTTGTACTCATTGACGTTGATGCTGACAGCACCGCGAGCCCATCCTCGCTACTGGGATGGAGCATCACCGTGTAGGACACCAGAGGCCGTACCGCGGCAAAGGGGAGTTGAAAGATGCCCTTCCGAGCCATCGCCTCGCGCCGCTTCCTCGACACCGGCGACGCGGCCGCCACGGCGTCCGGACGCTCCATTGATGGCGAGGTGGCACCCCGCACCGCACGCTCGGGGGATGGTGAACTGCCCGCCGGCCCCTTCGACCCACCACCGCCTCCACGCGGTTTGGGGTTGGCGTACCCCATTGGGGGGCGGACTGGGTAGTTGCTCGCCACCATGCGCATCGTATAGAGGAGGGACTGCGGGGCCTGCAGGAGGCGGTGGAGCAGTGCCAATTCGAAGCTGTCCGAGTCGCGGTTATAGTTACTGACGATACGGGTGGAGATGCCATTGGAAATCAGCGGCAGCGGGTTCACCGGCGGAGCGGATGGGGTGGGGGTGACTGGGAGCGGAGACATACCCCCGCCGTCATCCGCGCCTTCGCTGACGCTGGGGGCGCTGGCGCAGCCGGTGGGGCTGACGGGACTCGCCATCACCCTGCGGTGGTCCTTACCCATCTGGAAGCGCTCCCGCGCCGTCACTGAGCGGTGGCTCAGTGGACTGCCATTGGCGGCGCTGCCGGGGGATGCCGCGGCTGTCCTGCAAAGAAAGTGCTTCTGCTGCGGAGTGGTGGCGTTCTCCTCGGCCACCTTCCGTTGGGCAATGGCGCGCGAAGTGCGGTGCCGCTGAATCCATTGCCATACAAAACGCCGGACTCGCGCCTCACACACACGCCGCTGCCCCAGCGCCATCGCGCTCTCCTCATGGGCCTGCACAGCGGCTCGCTGCGCTCTTGTCGCTACGCGCGCCGCCCTGCAGCTCCGCCAATGCCTGCCGAGTGTGTTTGCAGCGGCCCCGAGCTTCACCAGCTCGGCCGCTGTCATGGGGCCCATTGTTACTCCCTCCGCTTCCGAAGTTAGCCCGGGTGATATGGCCTCAGCTGGTGGCGATGTCACCGCCGAGCCCTCCGGCCTCTCCAACGACAATGGCGGCAGTGTTGTCGAGCAGGTGGGTGGCACATCCGATGGTGGCGTCGGGGCGTTGGCAACGGGTCGCCTCTCATCACAGTCTACCATGTCCTCCTCCTCCTCCAATGGCAGCGTGCCCGCCACGCGCGCAGCCGCCCTGTCCTGCAGGCGTGCCGTCGGTGTCAGGGCGGCTGTATTGACGGAATCGGCCAGCTTATCGCCCAACTGGAATGAGGACGGCTCGTGGGACATGCAGGGACTCACCCCGATCTCTTCGCAGCTGAGCGCCGGGGGCAGGGCGGACTTGCCGATGATCGTCATTCCACAGGGGAGCGGTGGGGAGCCAGACTCCTCGCCGCACAGCAAACTGCCGCCGTCCAACTCCGAGACAGAGTCCTGGAGGGCCGCGGAGCAGAGCTGACTGCTCTGAGCGCTCCTGTTGCTGTTGCTGCGCTCCACCCGATTTGGTGAGGTGGAAAAGGGGGAGGAGCGCAGAGAGTGGTCGTCCGGGAGCGCGGGTGTGATTTCCACGCTGGCGGGGACTGGGCTGCGGGCGATGGGGGGCTTGCCCTCTGTGAACGGCTTCGTCGCAGCCTTGTCAGAAGTGGCGGTGGTCGGCAGGATGACTGTGATGGCGGTCCACACACCGAGTGCCTCCTCGAGGTCACTGGGTGTGTGGATGCTGGACGTCTTATCCTTCCCAGCCGCGGTGCGGAGAGACGAGGCGGTAGTGCTGGACGCATTCACTCCCGCTCCGCGTGTCGTCACGCCGAGTGAGCCGGCTCGCTTGATCCGTGTTCTCCCCGTGCCAATGTTGGCGGAGTGACTGCGGGTTTGACTAGTTGCCTGGGTGAAGTTGGCATTGCTTACTCCTGCTGTTGCCTTGGTTCCCTTCCCAACCGCAGCGGCGGTGGTGGTCTTGGCCCAGATGCCGTGCAAGCTGTTCGGCTGACTGTCGATGCTGGATCGCTTTGGAAGTCGCGTGGGGGTGGCCGAGTCTTCCGTACCCAGTGCCAGCATGTGGGAACTGCGCCCGAGGATGTGCGCGCTGCTACTGCTGTCACTTCGCTGCGAGGTGTTTTGTGTAGGCAAGTTGCTGCCGCCAGCCACCGCCGCCACCACCGCGCTTGCAGACGCCATGGCTGGTGGCGCGGGTACTACTGTGAAGGTGGCCACCGTCCACTGCGGGGAAAGGTTGCTTTTACCCTTGGACGCCGTCAGCACTGCTGGGGACCGATCCTCCACAGCCTTCCCCTTCGCAGCCCGTGTGCGGGGTGTCAGCGTGCCGCTGTTGACCTGCCGCGGGGTGCGCGCGCCGGTCTGTCTCGGCGTCGATGCAAAGGATCTTTTTAATGCGGTGATCATGGTGGCCCCTTCTACTGTTGGCGTGTTTGGCGCTCCTGCTGCGCTGTCCACCCGAGCGGAGGTGGCGACCATTGGGAGAGCAAGGAAGAACGGCGTCTGAAACACCGCCACGTCCTCGATGCGCACCAAGGCTTCCTTCTCTAATGTGGCGCGCACGGTGTCGCGCACCTCCAGCAACTGCAGGGTAATGTCCCGCTCCTGCTGAGTAATAAATTCCACAAACCCCCGCGGGATGCCCCCTGGTGGGGAAGGGGCCCCATCGCTAATGTCATCCGCCCGCCCCGAAAACGCCAGCTCCGGCACGCGGGGTCTCGGGCTGCCTGCCGTCTCCGCGCTCGTGTCCCTCTGGGTGTTGGCGTTGCCATCCCTTGCCGGAGTCTGATCGGCACCAGTGCCGCTGACGCCCGGGGTGCTGCCGCGTGGTGTGCTGAGCTTGAGGAGCCCAACACTCCCGAGAGGTTTGTGGGCCTCCCTCGCGTACTCGTTAAGACGGAGGAGCAGCTGTACAACACTGTTCTGAAGGCACTGGAGTCGCTCGGTGAGGACGTCGGCCTTGGCCTGCAGGTGCGCGGCGGTGTTCTGCCGGCTGCTGTTCGGCGGAGTTGAGAGGGAGGTGCGGCCGATGCTGGTAGTACCCTTCGTCTTTGCCAGCGAGGGCTGTGTCTGCTGTTGTTGCTGAATGAGCAGGAGCTCCTCCGTCTCCATGGACGTCCTCACCGCCTCCTTCGTCGGAGAGGGCGCAATGATGGAGCAGGTACTGAGGAAGGACTCCAGTGAGGTCTGCACGCGAGCGCGGCACTGGCGCAGTGCGTCCATCTTCGTTTTGTATGGATGCAGACTCTGCGCGCAGTAGAGGATCATCTCGTCAAAGCACAGCTGCTCTGTCGTCCGCGGCTTGACGGCCGCCACCTTGGCGACAGGGCGACTCCCGAGCCCCCCAGAGCCGGCACCGTAGCTTTTTGCAGCGCGAATGACGCCCAGGGACTTCATGCGGGCGCGCGGCCTCCGTGTTGCGGCTGCTGCTGCTGCGGAAGCGACAGAGAACGGGGCTGGCGGGGGCGGGGAGACCTCCGCGAGTGCGAACTCCACGCTGCTCTCCTTGGAGTCCGTGACGGATTTATTCAGCACGGCCATCCATTGTGGGTTTGGTGTCACCTGCAGCTCCTCGCAGAGAGCGAGATACGACCCAAGGGCCTCTTCCCACGTGGACTTGGAGGCGCCAAGCGATGGATACGACTTCCGCACACCACCGCCACCACCACTACCCTTTGTGCCATCCGCAGCGTAGCGCCGCACGACCCCTATACTCGTGTCCCGTGCCGGGGAGTCGTGGACCACTACTGTATCGGAGGGGAGGCGCTGTATAGAAAACGGCGAGGCTTCCATGGTTTCACTTGTCGCTGCGCCGGTGCTGCCTCGAAGTGAGGACTGCGCGGACGAGCGGGTCCCGGGCTGTTTCGTTCTGTACGACTCCCGCTGGCGCGATGGACCCGGTGAGGGATCACTTCCTCGAGTGTATTTGATCTGCTTTCCATCTGGCTCCGTTCGGTCCATGTCGTCCCCAGGGCTGCTCATGCTCTCGCCAACCACATTGGCGTGGAGCCTCAGTGGCTGCATCATTGGTGAGGCACTGGGTGTCCCACCAGCGAGCGGTGACCCACCACCACGACCACCACTGCCACCGCCAATGGAGAGTTGCTGGGCATATGGGGATGCACATTCTGCGTTCTGCCGTGGTACGGAGAGGGGACGGCGCTTGATGTGCGTGCCGGATGGCAGTCCTGCCCTCATCGCGCCCCCGGTTGGCTTCAGCGGCCCAATTTCACTGGGAAGGAGAGAATGCTGCTTGCGGGACCGGAGCGAGGTGGGATCCTTGCTCATGTCCAGCGCGAAGAGGCTGGTGGGGCCCGTGGAGAGGAGATTGGTGTCGTCGTAGTGGGAGACCGCCGTGGACACAGGGCTGGAGTTGACGACGTTGTTGTTATTATTATCGCTGTATTGCCCGCGTATCGCCGCGGACGCTCTCGTGATATTGTTCCCAGCAAACCTCCCAATGTACATCCCCTGCAGTGACTGAAAGCTAAGTGGCATCTGGGACGGTGTTGTGGCTGTTTTGCGGCGCGCCGCCTTCGATGGATTGTCCCTGAGGCGATCCATCATATTACGCTCGCGATACTATGCGCACCTATGTGACTGTCTGTGCGAGTAAGAAAGAGCCGGCAGCACACGCTTTCTCACGGTGAGATACCACCACAAGACAAAGAGAAAATAAGATAAGAGAGAGGAGGCAAGGCGACAGTATTCCCCCTCCTGTCCTTTCTCTCTCTTCCTTCTTATGCTCAATTTGACCAGCAAATGATAATGATAATGATAATAGTGACTGTCTAACTCTGTATTTTCTACTTTCCAGAAAGGAACAAGGCGTCTACTGTGTCGTTTCGAAAATGGCTGCTAAAAAAAAGAAAACAATAACACTTCCCCAATAAACGTCTTTGCCTCTGCTTCCAAAACTATAAGCCGCGCGGTCGTGCACACACACACACACACACACACGTTTCTTCTGTTCTGTTTAATGTGTGCTTATATGTATTGTACGTTCTCTGCGTGCGTGTGTCTTGTTCTCTGTTAGCTCTGTGCTTGCTGACTAATTCGTGATGAGGGAGCTTGATTGAGCACAGTTCCTCTTTTTCGTTTCTCTCTCTTTCTCTTTCTCTCTCTTGTTTGTCTTCTCTGGGGGTGCGTGTGGTCACCCTTTGTCTTCAGAGGTGAAGTGAGAGAAGAACAGAGAGAGAGAGAACAATAATTAATAATCAATAACAATAACAAAAGATGGGTTAATAATCAAATAAAGGAAAAAAGGAGAATATATTACTTCAACACCTAGTGCACTAGGTTGTACTATATATATATATATATCAGTAACCGACTATATCTATAAAAACCAAAATAACAACTTGATACAAGGAATAATAATACCAGTAGGGCGCTATGATAGTTGCGACTATATATATATATAGAAGTATACTGTTATGTATCTAACACGCGCACACACACACGGAGGATTGAGACTGATGTTGAAACCCCCAAGAGTGAGAGCGAAAAAAAGAGATAAATAATAAAAAAAGAAGAAGGGAGACTCCACCACACAAAAGTGTACGTGTATGTGTGTGTGTGTCTGTTCGAGTTTGTGTATAGGCACAAACGACACTAAGCCGAGAGCTATATGGCACAAGCGCACACGATAGTAATCGTAATAGAAGAGGAAAAGAATGGAAGAGGGAGAAGAGAAGAAGATAGAAAAGTTGGGTGCAGCAATGGTAGCGCATATCAGGGAGAGTGTCGTCGTCCTCGCATGTGCGCGATCCGACTGAGAGCAGTCACACACACACACACACATACACATCTGTATATATATTAAGCATTATATATTTTTTTGTGAGGTTGCACAGCATAATGATTCTCACGAATGTATCGATAGTCACACGGGAGAGGAGGGAGAATTGACGGATGGGAGAGGCAGCAGCACGCTCTCATACACCGCAACATGAAACGCGTCACGCATACTCTGTCTTCTCTCTCCCTCCGCTACTTCCATGAGCTAGGGCATGTACCCAGGCTCGTTCGAGGCCCTCAGTGAGAGAAAGGCACCGCGCAGCTCCTGCAGCTTATCTCGCTGCTCTTCCGTGAGCATCTTCTTCTCTGACTCGCTTAGGTCCTTCGCCGTGATGCCAGAGGCCAGCTGCAGGACGTAGCTGTACCACGAGTCGTAAAATATAGCGGCGTACACGGCGTCCGCGTCCTGGTGCCGCGCGAACTCTTGCTGCACAAACTTGTTTCCAAACTCCCGTTGCTGCTCAGTGAGCAGGTAGCGCAGGAGATAATCCTCCACGTGGGTGGGATCCTCCGCTCCCTGGCAGAGCGAAGAGGCGGGCCCGGCGGCGCTCGGGCCCCCATTGCCATTGAGGAAGCGGCGCTCCTCTGACACTGGCGAGCCGCGTCCGACCCCAGTCACCGACGATACCGCCGCCTCCGCTCCGCTGCTCCGCGACCGGTCCAGCGACACGGCGACGGTCTTGTTGTGCAGTCGCAGGATGGTTCGGTAGAGCCGCACCATCTGCAGTCGCCACTCCGGCGTCCCATAGGCCACGCGGCGCATATCGGTTGGGTGAAGCAGCCCCGCGAGGGAGGTACGGAGGTGGTGATTCGAGGGGAGCTGCACGTGCTCCATCACATCTGTGCTGGCCTGACTGCCGCCACATGCACCACTCTCATTCCCCTGCCGCTGGCGGCGCTTGACAGTGTTGGAAAAAGGCCCATATCCAACACTTCGTTGTTGTTGCGCCTCATCTATGCGACGCCCAGCGCTGGAGAGTCCGGCCGCGCATAGGGTGCCAGCTGTGCGCCACATATGGGGTCGTGTGTGTGTGTGTATGTGCCAGTCGCTGTGACCGCAGCAGTGATTAATTAATTCGTTCTCTCTTCGTTTATGTGCACGTACGTATAAGAGTTGCGAGGTGAGGAGGCGAGAGGGTGTGTGTGTGTGCGCAGGGATTAGATGGAATATTACTGATCATACATAAATTCCAAATTGGCAGCTATGTATATAGTGTGTAGTAAGGTGCTCAGTAGCCGCCGCCGAGTGCTTTCTCGCTTTCGCGCCACCCCGCTTCTGGTGGACAAAATAAGCAAATACTGTTTAGAAAAAAAAATAATAAGTACGTAGCAAAACATCACGGGGGGAGTGGATATGTTGCAGGAAGGGGA